>JAADJF010000282.1:0-64317 GCA_012932015.1 Fusarium acutatum | reverse complement strand
GGTGAGGGTGAGGGATATGGAGCCGTGAGGGAGATGTAAAAAAAAAACCACTTGATTTCATCATGACGATGGTACATTTAGTCAATAGATCCAGAGATGAAACTGGGATCATTCCCTGGAAAAGAGATAGGCGAAAGACGATCGCCCTGACAAGGGCATATTGACATCATCACTCTTCCTCTCCCTGGGTCCATATGTACATGTTTCTTGATCTCATTTCTTTTGTCGCTCCCTGAATACTACTGTATTATGGAGATGGAGATGGAGATCCTAATCACGATCTGGCACATGATGATCGACACGCCAAAGCGACACAACTGAAGACCTGCAGATGAGACTCAGTGAAGATATTCCGTCAATGTACAGAAATCACGCACTCGATCGTACCAAGGGAGACTCTGCAACAAAGAAAGGATCCGCGGGTTAAGTCTTTGTCAGTTCGAGACAAGACAGTACCTATCTACTCACTCGGATCAACCATTGTTTGTTGCCAATGGTATCTCACCCTCTCACACTCCCATCTCCACCAGGACAGCTCTCTCAAGTGAGACCTCTCCAGTGGAAAGCCACTTCAACTGAGACGTTTCTTGGCCATCCTTTGTCCTTTCAGACATGGTCTCTCGGCATCAATCTCTGTTCTCCCTCCTGTCGTGTCTAGTTGCGCTACCTTACCCGGGAGAAACATCTGTCATCTCGCAGGGCTAATGACAACCACTGTCAAACGCGCTCAGCGGTCGCGGATCTCCACGCTACAGTACTTACCTCAGCTATCGACTTAGCACCGCGAATTCTTCAGGCCTTCAGCATCGGGACTCCATGAACATGTCTCGGTTGTCACCTGTCATCGAACCGTTTCCTCTGGCGGGTTTCGAGCCAAGTGGCCCAAGGGCAGACATGATAGAGTCCGTCGCCCGTTGAAGCGGGGAAGAGTGTAATTTCGCACACAGAGAGTGATAGTTTGTGTATGGCTACTAAGGGTATCGTTAATAATGCGAGAGATGGCAGTGTCAAAACTTTTTGCTTCCACTCTGCCTTGTCTTGTCTTGACCTGGCCTACGAGGCCGAATTGACACACTACAAGAATACTGAGTCAGAAACATCGAAGCCTCTTACCCCTGACGCGTCTTGTTGAAGACAAACAAAGCAAAAGAGAGAAAAAGGAGAAAAAGTCGAAGACAATATCATCTACAGAGTCCACAATCAACACTCCACGCGACGTAAGGAGCTCTCACGAAACCGCCGGTGTCGCAGGAAACATGCCGGTAACGTCCCTGACGCAGATCTGTGGCGGTATCAACTTGGCGGAGTTCTTGTTCTAATAATCAACTATTATCATCAACTACAGGTTCGCGCCGAGAGGCAGCGTACGAAGCGTACGGAAACGATTGTTCCCTTCTGGGAATGGTGGTCCGGTTTAAGTGGACCAAAGCAAGGAGACCAAGCTAATAAAAACTCTGTGTTTGTTTGAGGGAGAATTTGTGCCACGATAAGGCAGTAAGCAAGTGGTTGTTATTATATGTAGAGTGGTATGAGGCCAGCGAGGACGAGAATAGTATCAAAGATCTATGAAAAGCTCATGTGAGGTTGGACAGCATATCAAAGCGACAGGTGACAGGTGACAGGCACCGCATCTTCGCAGTCTGTCGTACTGCGTGGCAGGTTTGCCGTGATTTCCGCACGCCGGAAGCACTCGGTCTATAAGTTGTTCATGCTTGAACATTTGTCTTTTGCCAAACCAATTTTCTGTGTTTTCGTGCCATATCAGGACTACGGGTGATTCCTGCAAGGTCCCGTACGCCCAGTGTCACAATCGTGATAACTCTGATTCGCAAAGGGCGGGTAGTGACATGGAGGCTGACCCGGTGGCTTTTCCTCCCACTGTCCGCTGTGCCACTACTGTGCGGAAAAATTTCAGGCAAAGCGAAGGAGTGATGATTCGAAACTGTGTCAAGTCAACAAAGTCCATGGTGTTGTGATTACGACTCGCGAGCCCCCTGTAATTATTTTACTTGAGACAGGGGTTTCCCTGAAGGACCCATCATATCCCACCGTGGAAACAAAGGGAGATCTTCCGGTAGGATTCATCGGGATCTCGAATCCATGCACATCCACGGTGTCGGAGAGGGCGGCCAAGATAATAATGCCCATAATATAGGTAGGTAGGCAGGCTAACAGCCTAAACAGCAGAGCAGAATGTTCAGCTGGCAGGGACTGGATAGTATCATAGAACAGATGCTTACCAGAATTCCTTTTCTCTCCCACAAGTTCGCTGCTATTATACCGCCCCGCGAGAACCCGCCCGGCCTGGTTATTGGTGCTTCACGTTCCTGGGCCGAGCACCAATCCCCTGGAAAGTCATCCGCTACCTATGCAAACGCCCTTAACGCACTCTCGATTTGGATCTTAGTCCGTGATCGTGGCTGGCTCAAATGAGATTGGATCCCCTCTAAGCTCGAATGTCTTATCCAGCCACGAAAGACAGTTCAGATACCAACAAAACACTTTTCTTTGTTATTTCATGAATTTTGCTGTCCAGAATAAGAAGTCACGAATCCTGAAATGTATTACACATCATCTTCAACTCCTTATTCCTGCATAAATATTTCCACTCCTGCTTTGTAAATAGCGCGTTTCGAGAACCGAAGCAGGCAGAAAAGGTATCATTATCTGACACCGTGAAAGAAAGGGCCGTCAGAGTAGAACTGAAAAAAAAAAAAAACAAATAAAAAAATATGCTCTTTGTCATATTGACCGGCCGTTGAGACAACCCCTAGAGCCATCACGTCTGAAAATTTAGAGTAGAGGCCTTTGCGGTGCTCAGTGAGCGACAAGTCACTATGGCATATGCTGAAGACACGACATGATTGGTTCATATACGGAGTATCAACAAGAGCTTGGTCGAGGCCCGAGAAAAACTGTTATCCCCGGAGAAGGGTACTAGGACACCCTACCTAGACTACGTAGTGGGCGCTGTTCAAGTTGGTTTGGGGTCTCGCTCTGCCTTTTTGCTCTATCCAGTCCCCACCCGACGACAAGAGCTTGCTTCATTAGCTTACTAGAGAATCTACCACAAGTGTCGTTACGTGATGATTCAGAGTCTGATAAGCTTGACCCCAGCAGCTAGGCTGCCGACGGCGGATTGCGTCGGTTGCTTGGACTGGTGAACTACTGCTAGGTTATTGAAGACATGCCACATCCATGGCTGCCTCTCATAAGAGATCTTTGCTCTTTATCAGACTTGCTTTTTCAGTGCAGGCGGATTCCTGAGCTTTCTGCTTGAGATCAGTATTCGAATTGACCAGGGCCGGCCTCACTGCAAGCCTCCCCCAGAAACAACGTAGCACCTACAGTACAGGGCTAAGCGCTAAGGTAGCCTGGGAATCCTAGAAAGGAATAGCAAGCACCGCCTGGACTCTTCGGCCACGTGTTGGATGGATCCGCTTCTGGCCTTATTCGACCAGACGAGAAACAACATGA
Organism: Fusarium acutatum; assembly: GCA_012932015.1. Classification (NCBI taxonomy): domain Eukaryota; kingdom Fungi; phylum Ascomycota; class Sordariomycetes; order Hypocreales; family Nectriaceae; genus Fusarium; species Fusarium acutatum. The sequence continues at coordinate 60,840 of JAADJF010000282.1, read as the reverse complement.
CCCCTGTTCGCCCTTCAAGAGCCCATTTCGGGCCTCTGCTGACCAGTCTCGTCGTTGGCATGCATGGATGCACGCAGTAGCTCGTAGCTCGATTCATCCATGATCCTGGAGCTCTGCATGTTCGACAATGATTCCGGCTCAATATATCCTTACTGTTCATGACTCTGGCTATAACACAAAGCGTCATGAATAGGTACAGCTGTGTTATTTGCCCGGCATCAAGGAAAATTTTAGCTCATTGATAGGTGAGCATTTCCTCATCAAAACAACACGTTTTTGACTTTCAAAGCCCAAGGCGTTTTTTTCCTTTCCTTGACGGCATAGCTGACATCGAAACATTGATCATTATGTCATCGACGTCGTAGCCATTGAAAGTGCAGAGCTAGACCACCAGTTTGCGATTAGTAGGCCGACCTCTTCTTAAGTTGCACCGGGCAGCAGAAGCTCATCAGTGGCAAGAAACGGCCCATTGAGAAGCATGACAGGTGCTGAACCTTGTCATGAGAGCTGCCTGTGACTTAACTTACATACTAAGTTGCAGGCAAAGAGTTTTGAAGATTCTCCAAGAGAACACTGGTTTACCGAGACGATGGGACATGGGGATTAAGTTGAAGCTAGGCCCAAGCCCCAGTAACAGGGGCATCGGATCTGAACCTTTGCTTGCTTGTACGAGTAGGCCACGAGCTGCTCCAATCGTTAATGTGGTAGATTTGCCACGGCCTAGAGCTTTCCAGAGGACTGGTAACTCTCGCTAGGACCTCTAACAATCCAACCCTGCCTCTGTTCGGCCGCCCAATACCCAATCCTCGTTTAACCTGTCCATCGATTCTGCGGTGCCGAATGTTGTTATACAAGATGCCGTACTGAAGGATCATCAGTAGATCATGATTGCATCAGGAGTCGATCCGCACAGCAGATATGCATCCGGTGAGCTCTAACACCTCCTGCACCTCAACTTTTCCCTCTAAAAGCTTGGGTTAGTCCAACTGTTCAGTTTCGAGGACCTCCTGAAGAGGTTTTTTTTTTCTTCAGGGGCAGAGTTCGGTCGTGATCCATTCTCTAGCCGTGCTCAACGGACATGGAGTGACTTGTTGGTACTTAGCACAAGGTAGGTATTCGAAGCCAGCCTGTGCCCCGTCTACGCTAAGCCTTAGTTTCTGCGGGTCTTCTGTTAGGCACTAGCACGCTGACCAATCGCAACTTTACACTCCGCAGTAGATTCTGAGACATTGTCTCTGATGAGGCAGCCGTTATGCTTGCTCAACGCTCAAGGCGGACGCCTGATAAGCGCCTTCAGATAAAGCATCAAAACGGCGACGGACTAGCCCTCTTATTAGTGCTCCTGGGTAGATGTTTAAATCGTACGTTTTTCTCACTCGAAACGTCGCCTTTGTTCCCGTACCCCTTGAAGTCGCAGGAAGATATGTGCGGGCCGCGGATCTAGTGCCCGGACGTGGTAAGCGAGGGAAATATCTGATAATTCTGAATCTCTGGTAAATAGCGACCCCGAAAATGCTCGGCTCTGCTTCTGACCACGACCTCTTACAAGGGTAACCTCGTGCCAGGCTGCCAGCGGTCTTGTCTGAATGACGACCAGGGATTCATGCAACCTGTGGTCGGAAAGCATATCGACAAGGGTGCCATACTCGATTCAGTACGTGACGTCCTCAGTATGTAAGTGCCGAAGACAATTGGGCTTCAGACGCTTGTAATCGCAGCTCGAATTGGAACAGTGTCCTGCGGGTGTTTGTGTGTACTGAGCTGGGAAAGGTTTGTATCGTAGCAACCACCACGGCTTCCTGTTTTGGCTCGATTGTGCTTAACTACTGAGCAAGGTCACTACTTATTTAGGCCGACAACGATCAGACATGCAGTTTTATGACGGTTCAGAGCCGCAAAGTCGAAGTGACCGTCCAAAAGTGATCGACAAGATCGGCCCCCTGCCAGTATCGGGACGGCTTCTTCCCGACAGCAAAGACCATGTAGTCACTTTCAGATCGCTTCTGGAATCCTAGGCCGTTGACTTTCTAATAATGCCTTTTCTTGTTGGAGATTCCCCGATGTCTTCTCTTCATCGGAAATCACCGTAAAGTGTGTAGAAACTGCTATGGTTTCCAAAGCACTCTGAACACCTGACGTTAATGCACAAGGTATCATAGTGCATGTACACGCTCTGGAGTACATCGTATCCGAGATCCTGGTTTTCTGTCAAGTAACCCCCGCACTGAAGAGCTAATCATTTCCTAGAACCAGTTTCTGGGGGCATAATGGTGCACATCTTATGTAGATCATCCGCCAGGAAAATGCCTGCAACATGCACAAAGCATATCAAGAAAGATTTTGATCATCGTTCGCAAGCAAAGAGCCTCCATTGAAGCAATTCGCGGTCTGCGTTGAATCTCGACGAAGACAACAACAAGAAAGAAAGTGACGCGGTCTCCCACAAGCCGCTCAGGCAGGTGCAGGTACATACGAGTTTGCTTATTAGTGAGTCGAGACCGTTCTCTTCGGCTTTGCCGTGAACTTCATTCTGGCTCAACCCCACCCCGTCGTACCTGAGAAGTGGAGGTGCTGTGATGTTGAAAATGAGTGTGCGACCCACTGCACCGATACCCAAGACCTGAGAACCTGAGAAGATCAGTTTGACATGCTGATAATACACAACAAAATCGGTCTCTCAATCTCAACTTACTGAGGTGCGTTTCTCGGATTGATCAGCACTGAATACTTCTATACACAGCAACTTGGTTATGGAAGGACTTCGCTGTATGGTTGTGGTAAATAACTTTTTAGCCCTCTATCAAGCATACGTAGTCGTGTCCGTGTAACTCTCATATTGGTGCGTTTTCGTCAATGGGAAGCACAATGACGGTGCTGCTGTGCTGCGATGCTACACTCAAATTTGTTGCTTCGATATATCATTTCCGAGCTCCTAGGTTTTCTAGGATAGACACCGTGCGCTTCAGTGTTGGAACCCTGCCAGGTTTGGAAAGCTTGGTTTGTTTCCATCCCTGAGCAGTTGCCTTTCCGGTGACCCGCCTCTGGCGAGACTCACAGCTGGCCTGAGTTGTCGCTTATCCATGCCGTTGATTCGTAAACTCTGGCTGAGGACCCCATCGTGGGCTGGGATTGACTCGCTGGCGACTACATACCTGTCACAACCATGGCTGGACAGGATCTTGACGCTTGAGAGTCGCATCCTCATGGCCTCTCAAGGCCGTTGACGGACACATTCCCAATCTCTTTGTAGTGCCCTGGCGTCACTCTCCTGCAGGTGCGCAATTTGCGGCCGGGTCCGCTAAGGGCCAACCGCTCACGCTCCCTCGCACCCTTTTCACATTTTCACCGGTCGTGGCGTGGCTTGTAGCGTTGAGCGAACCTCACTTTGGCTTGATGACATGTTTGATATCAGAACGCGAAGATAGACCAAGCAGCGCCTGCCTGTATGACAATATCGGAACAGTCCCGTCTAAACCAAATGTTCCTTGTAGACTGGAACTCGTCACAAAGGCACACTGCTTTCCTGAGCTTGAGAATGCAGAGAGCCGACTGAACCACCTTGCTGGGAACCAGAGCGCACTACAGACGTAGTGTTCAAGCCGCTTACACTACTTCACGCAATCCCTCGTCTTGCTGTCGATCGTACCACGCCTCTTGGGGACACACCAAGTTGCAATGCCCGATATAGACAGAAGGGGTTGTACGCGTGGGATGCCAACGGCTAGGAAGGATGTTCGGTTGTAGCACCACTCAGAGCTGTCATTTATTTCGACTATGCAAATGCGCAGAAGAGGATTTACATGGATGTGAGAATTGGCAAGCTGAATAGCCTAGGTTACATTCGCCATACTATATGCACTCAAACGTTGTTCAGCTCTGCAAAGCGATGGCAAAGATGAATATCCAGACCGAGTCGGGACTTTCCTACCTGCAGTTCCTTGTGCAGGGGTGGTACGTGGATTGTTGAAGTATCATGTAAGTCGTTCGCCGTCAAATGGTTCAGTCTGATTTGGGGAAACTTTTTGACTCGGCGACTTGGATGGTCACGACCTGCTTGGCGTGAACAACCTCAATGGCAAACTAACAAACAAGGCTGCAGGATCGGAAATTCTCTCCGCAGGGTTTGTTCGCAACTGTTTATTTGGTGTGATGTGATAATGTGGTTGCACAGCTAATAAATGAGCTTATAATGCCGCCCGCCACCAGCGGATGTGACAAAGAGAACGTCGCACAAGCTGGACACTCAATCTGCCATTTGATCTTGTGTGCCATGATGAAAGATAAGAGGTGGTGAATATGTGGACTTCAGCTGGACCAATGTGAATTGAGAAAGCCCTTGTATGGTGAGCAGAGAAGCAGGCGCCGAAAAGGCAGACTACAGTCACTTCCATTGGAGTTAGGTAGGTAGATATTGACCTACCTGTCTTAGTACCTTATGGATACTTTTGAGCAATCACGGAGAAGGTGGTCGTGAAGTGGCAAGCTGGAAGCTAGAAATGGAAAGCATAATCTGTTTTAGGATAACGTCTTTCCCTCACAAGCCCGAGTAGGGTACGGCGTACGGAGTAGAAGGTAAGTCTTTCGGGGTATACCTGCCTCATCTCACCTCCCAGCTCTTCGGGACTGCACGAAAGAAGGCCTAGGCCAATGGCAGAGATGCGTTGACTAGTCATGATTGGCTGGGGACTGACGGCTCCAATAGCTACAGGACGCTGCAAGCGCTGGACCGGTCCTCGTACAGGGGGCTTAGGTACGATCTACTTGCCTCTTCACGATACCTGCCGGCCCAATCTAAGACTTCTGGACTTCTCGGGCCCGGGGCTTATTTGACTACGCCGACTCAATTCGCTTAATTCACAGCTCAACTCCTGCATGAATGGCCTCACGGAGCGAATGCGTGTTATCGCCGACAATTGGCATTTCTGAGGAAGCCAGGCCGAACACCAGGTATCTGGGCCCAAGCATCACATAAGCATCAGAGAGATAGACATAGTCCTGATCTGACTGAATATCAGCCCTTATTCTGGTAAAATTCATCTTTTGTTTAGACCTCTGGGCAATGCTAGTACGATACGAGATTATGCGTCTCACAGAGTCAATCACCACCCAACATGGATGAGCAACGGTGGAAGGGCAATGTCAACGACAACGAAAACACCAACAGTTGGCCGAATGAGACAAGGTCAAGGCACAGAAACTGGAGCGCCGCCGCCCTGGGACCCGGCCCTACCAACTTGCATCAACCCCTCGAGCTAAGTGCGAGATCTAGCGCGGACTCCACTGTGGCAGCTCTTGCATCTTCTTTAGGCGTAGGTCCACAACAGCTATTCCCTTTCACAGTCAAGACAGGCGAACGTAGGACCCGCTGACCCAATCCCGCCAGAACGGTGACTTCAAGCCCTCCGAGGGAGGCTTCGGAGGGATATCAGAGCTGTGGATCAACGAGTGTGGACAGGGCGCCGCCACGACGGCAGCACAGGCCGGCGCGGAGCGCTCCCTCCTTTGCTGTGCCCACTGCAGCATGTAGGTGCCCTCAAGGACCCCCGGCGCACGCCTAAAACAAAACTCTCGCGTAGCCTTGTCGTTGGGAAGGGTGGACAGGGGTTAAATGCAGGGATGAGGTCGGTGGACGAGCCTCCAACTCTTGGCCCGCAGCCCGGAACCTGAGCCCAAAGTTGCTCTAGGTACCTGGCCAGAGCACAGAACCTAGGCTTTGTTGCTGGTTCTTCGCGTGTGCCCGGAGCCCCTGCTGCTCTGCCCATGACAAGACATCTCGCCGCGATGTGATCTCCCCCGACCATGTTGGGATCCAGGGGTCTGATTGCTTCTTTTCGACCCCAGCTCCCTCGGGTGAGAACCCACACGCCATCTTGCAGACAGTTTACTATGACGGGCCAAAATGACTGCCGGTGTTTTCAAGGGCTCCTCAGGCTGTGTACAACATGAAGAGGTCGTTCCCTTCTTTTACCCTCGCACACCCCTCCAAATCTCCATCATTGCTTTCCCTTCCGACTAAGAACCTCCTTCGTCTACTTCATCCTTAAGAGGGCAGTTTGACTGACCTTTGTCTCACCATTGCGGTACCCTTCTCGCTTGCCTGAATTGCCTTGCCTTAACAACGGTTCTTCAAAAGACGACTTGTTCCGCTACCTGACGCAACTTCATTACCCACGACCTCCTCACTCTCTTTTCTTCTATTTGATATTGCCTAGCCAGTCTGACCAAGTCACTCTTTACTTGTAATCGACAAGATATCGATCTGCCATTCGTTCATACGCTTTAGATTTCAAGTTTTACAGAACCTGACCCTGACTTAGACGCGGGTCTGGATTCTTCATTCCAATCATTACCACCAACTCGCCTGTTACATTCCTGAATAAAAGCCAGTGATGGAGAACATGGGTTCATACCACCACCAATCCCAGTGGTCTGGCTGGGGCTACCAGAGCGCTGCCCACCAATACCCCAGATACTCTCAGCAACTACCAAGTTATGCGGCTTACCTCCCTGAATCAATGGAGCTTTACAACGCTCACCAGGGGCATCTCCTACATCATCACCAAATGTCTAGAACGACTGAGACAAAGCCTCGACTCTCTAAAGAGGAAGTCGAGATCCTCGAGGCCGAGTTTCAGAAGAATCACAAGCCCAACAGCACTACCAAGAAGGCACTGGCTGAGTCTATGAGAGTAGACAATGCCCGTATCAATGTCGGTGTTAATCTTGAGAAACTTGTACCGAAATTACTAACAAACTCGCAGAACTGGTTCCAAAACCGACGAGCACGGGAGAAGAAGGAGAAGAACATCCGCGAGTACGCGGCGAAACAGAGAATGGACAAAGATACAACTTCCAATGACTCCAGTGTCCAGTCAGACGACGACCATCTCTCTGATCGGGTTGTTTCCAGCGCTCCATTCCCAGCCCCTCGCCCTCTCGAAATCCGGTCGACAGACGTATCAAGTCCTGAGCATGAAAGCGAGAATGATGCTAGCCACTCCGATTTTGGAGTCGGCTCATCCCCAAATCTATTTTCTCAACCTACACCAGAGCCTGTATCCGTATCTCTCAACGCATCCCTGCCCTCTTACAGTCAGTATCCTCAGCTGATTGTGCCAAACGAGGATGATGAACCTACTCCTTCATTACCCCAGCAGTGCTTCCCTCGCCTGTCCACATCCCCTATTCAGGAGCAATATGTTTACTCCGGCAACAACCTTGCTGTGGACCAGCCCTCTATGGGTCTGAAGCCCTCCCCTTCAATGGATATTGCATCTCGTCGAAACAGGCGCCCACCTCAACTTGCCATCAACGCCTCCCGCAGTTACTCAGCAAGCGGTCCTAGAACCGGATTCGACATGGGAAGAAGGGCAGATGTTGGCCACTCAATGCGTCGTGTTGCTTCCGCGACTGGCGTTGGTCGTATCAGCAAACCCTGTGGTGGCCCGCGGAGCCCCTATTTTGAAAGAAACCCCGAGGCTCTCATGCAACTTAACCGCTCCCCTAACTTCCAGACTGCTGCAACAATCGCCCCGCCCACTCCCAATACACCTGTCGTAGCAAATCAGCAAGGCTTGTGCGAGGCCACTCCGGCTAGCTCAGTAGCATATGAGGAGAAGTACCCAATGGATCTTGCCATTCACGACCCAACTCTGCGTACCCCACCCACTACACCAGGTGTCATGGATCAACTGTACAGCAACGAATCTGTATATCAGGTCGCCGTGGCGGATGAACCTCTGGTGACACCAGGACTGGCACCATACCCCAATGAGTTCGAGGTTCCTGGTACCTCGAGCCAAGTACCCAATTATGTTTCCCAGGGGTGCTCTAGCCAGCCCCAGACCCCTTCTTATGGTGCCCCAATGGGGCCTTCCTACTTTGGCTTTGCTGGTGGCAATGCTGAGTACAATTGGTCCGACGACGCCTCATTATCAGCACATTCATCGCCCGGGCAAAGCCAGCAGAGCGTCAATTTTATGAACATGACGCCCTCCAGCTTCACATACTCGGACAAGTGAATGTCCAAACATGGCCCAGAAACGGGTCGTGACACACTGCTATCAGCACCAACGGCCTCTTGCAACTTGTACATAACAGCGATTTCTTTTCTATTTCATCAAGGGCATTGTACAGTATAGACACAATGTCTTCACAGCAGCAGAAAATTGACAATTGTCAAAGCTGGCAACCATTGTTTGTTTCTCTTTTCCTGTCTTTTCGGTATTTTATGAATGAATACAACGGCATCATACCCTAATGTAATGGGAGGACGGCACTGGCTGGCGCTCAGGCATGTACACAGGGAGCGGAGTTTATTATCATCACGGAGGATCAGGTACCACGGAATTGGCACGACATCTTGGCCGAGAGAATACCATTCATGGAAGGTACCACATTGGAGCACCTCTATGCCATGACCGCTGGAAAAGTTGGTAGCACATGGAGAAGCACTTAGGAAAAGGTAGAAATATACTTGAATTTACAATTCAATCAAACTCATCTCTACATCGATAATTGAATTTGTTCAAAATGAGATATTATGTTGCAGACTTGGTAGTTATGGAGTGACAAGGCCTCCATGAGGTAGAGACAGTCCTGCGATGACGGGCCACAGGTATGAGGATGTTCATGAAACTGAACTTGAAGTAGCGAGTATCAAACTCGTTTACGGAGAGCCCATAGACAGAGAAAGCTCAGCACACACCCCTGACGATGGTATGTTGTTTTAGACCCCCAAGGCCGTGAACCTAAAAGCATTGTGGTGGTGTCGCACATTCCTGTCCCGTAAAGCGGTGGTTCCCCAAAGCAGTAACAGATCGAGTTCTAGTTGGATGGCGCTATCCAGAAACCTTGTTCTTGACTCAAACGAACAATGAAGATGCCTTTGGCTCTCCAGTTCCTGTTTCTGGTCACCTTTGTCCAAACCCGAGAACCGGGTCTCAGCCCGGACGGGCCAGTCCGAAGAGAAGCCCCGGGCCGCCGAAATCTGGACTTATGACGGAAGAGCCCAACCAATCAGATGTCACTATCTAAGATCTGAATTAAATTCTTGTGCCCATGACGGCCCCGCACTACACGTACCGGTACGTACAGCCATGTCTGCTCCGAGGGAAAGGTTTGGCGCGGGGGATCGACACTGCAAGTGCTGAGTTTGTGCAACGGGATCGATTAGGTACTGTTCATAGACAGCCAATTGAGTATGAGGTGGTAGAAATATGGGGCACGTATCTCGCATTCAAATCACTTCTTCTGTCTGATAGCCTCAACATGTGCCTTGTACTACTCGCAACATTCTCAAGGTTAAAAGAGGAAGAAACTTGCCGTCAATCCTCGACGTACTAGTCAGTCACTTGACAGAAGACACGTATAGTACCTTACTAAAAGTAGTTGGTCAGCCCAAAACACGAAAGATAAACGGCACAGTTGGAGTGGCTATCAAACGTCTGTTGGCTTACAAGATTACAGTTTGGAGGCTTGCCGGTTTTTTAGGAAAGCCAAAAAGGATCTCCGTTGCATCGAATGCAGCTCAACAGGGCTAACGTAAGGGACAACGACCTTGAGAAATATTTGCCTCCTGTTCCTTGCAGTAATGCGTAGGGTGATCAATGGCCAACCATGTTCGAGAATAAAGAGCCGTGGCTATAGAGTATCGGCTAAGTAAGATCCAAAGAGTTGAACGTGACTCTGTAGCCACTAGAAAATGGCAAAGTTGACGTCTACGAGCCTGGCAAGCCTGAATAAGCAAAGATCTCTTGAGCTGATGATTGCTCAGAGCTGAATAACTGGCTGTTTGTTGTTGTTCTACATCACATGCGCTATCATGTAAGGGTCTTGGCATTCATCCTGTAGACGTCAGCTTCCGCCAAGTCACGGACGAGACACTTCGTATACAAGATAACTTCTACTGGCATACGAGCTTGTGGTAATGGAAGATCATCAATGAGTCCCTATAGCCGAGGCATCTTCAACGGCAAGGAGGTGTCCTGATGTGAGCTGATTGTCAAGAAGGATTGGTATCGTAGCTAGGTGTGTCTTGTTTCATCCTCAGGATAAAATACCTGGTCGAAATATTATGATTTTAGATAAAGCGTAGTACCTACTAGGTATCTTCAACTCAAGGTACTTGGCTGTTAATATATTTGCCTGTAGCATACGTTGAATACGTATCAAATTGATCGCAAAACGATGAGCACCTTAATATCCGTGATCTGGGTGATAGTATCCAGATTGGTTCATGATGTCGTCCTTCAAATCGGTAACAATTCATGGCGTGACGACACATTTTAAAGGCATTCCAAGAAAGAACATGACTTTGCACCTGCGGTAATTATATCCAATGTAGAGAAGATAACGAATGACTTGGATGCCATAATAACCACTATTCATGGATAAGAATAGCAAGTTGATGTATATTATATGGAGCGCTGGTGCTGTCAGTTCTGTAGCGTGTTCAGCGGTTTTCAGGTAGCCCATATCCACTAAAATCGAGACGCGACGCGACGGGACCTACCTACCAAATACGTCACATCCAATCCAATACACCGAAGTTAGGTAGAGGTATCTGAGCTCCCGTGCACGCACCCCATTAAAACCACTTTAGCACATAAAATACATGCTACTTGAGCACTTCATATCATAACAACAACGGTTTTTTGCAGCCTTGCAGCTATATCTTAAATTCAATTCTTTTTGTAATTGTATTCGAATATTCTCAGATGGATTCCGCCGCATGATACTTCTTCCGTTTCAATGTCCTCTTCCGCCGTTGCTGGCATAGACGCGACGCGTCCGGTGCGGTCAAGGATTTTGACACCAAGCTCTGAAGGGAGCTCAAATCACAAAGATGAGCTGCGTTCTCCCGAGGGACACAAGAGGAAGGGGGCCGACTCAGTAGCCATGGAGCATCTTTTGAAGCCGTCGATTGCTATCAAGGTTTGCGAATGTCCGGCACTGTTGAATGCTTCAGCTAATTCGTGATGATCATGTAGCCTCATCCTCCGAAACTCAATGTCCAGCCTCGCATCCTCTATCCATTGATGGTCCTTCCCCGCGAACGTCTGCCTCTCTCTTGTATCGATTTCCACGCTACCAATGTTGATCTTGCTTCATATCGATTCTTCGAGTCTCATATCAAGATCCTTGACTTGGAGAGTCGGATGGGCTCTGGCCCCGTGGTACTTCTAGCCAGGAAGGAAGCAAGTCGTGCCGTATACGCTCTCGAGCGACAACCCAACGGAGTATATGTTGTATGCAGGCTAGGACCCTGGGCAGACTTGGAGGCTCTAGCAGACGACGCATCTGCTGTCTGTCGAGAACGCTTACGCCCAACTGCTAGAACCGAGTCTCAAAGCCAATACGGGCCCTCCGTAATTACCACCCTACACATTCACAAGGAAGAAAAGATCAAACGAGCGGCCATCGAAGCTATTCAAACCCTGGTCCGCAAAAGGCCCAGGTCGCAGTCTGTTTCAACATTAGCCGAGTCTGTGAAAATAGAAGCTGCCCCCGAAGCTGCCCTCGAAGCTGCTACAACTGCAGATTCTGAGCTTCCATCGCCAACCTTCAGACCAGAAGAACTGGCACAAACCCTAGTCGAGCAGCAGGCCCAGGCATCACGTCCAACAACTGCAATTTCAACCTCTGGCATCATCGAGGAGCCTTCCCAGCAGCCGACTACGGAAAGCTTATTCGAAACCTTGAGAACCCAGTACTTCGAGATGCTATACAAGTCCATGGTGAGACCTTTGACCTTGGCTTTCGCTACCATAGCTAATCAACACAGGGATCGCTCGCCTATTTTGCCAAAGGGCCACTCTCTCGTGCTCGTTCTGCTTTCCATCTCGACCTTGAAGCTAATCTAGATATTGAGGATCTCATCGAATTCTTGAAAGGACTTGTTCTGACCACTGTCCAAATCGACAAAAAGTATCGTGAGACTGTTCCAGCTCTCATAGCCCAGATGAAAACAGCGGTGGATAGTTCTGACGAAGGCCCGAAGAGAAAGCGCCGAGCCAAGAAGATGAAGATCGGAAAGGATGGACTCTATCCACATGAAGAAGCTCATATCAGAAAGTGGTGGGCCACCAACAAACCTGAACTGAAAGACGACGAGACCAACGTTCCCACTCAACAAATTCGATCCCTTACCTCTATGCTTCGCACGAGAGAAACCCAGCTCCAGATGATAATCATATTGGAGATCCTGGCACTGACTCCTCTGAAACCCGCAGACGGTGCGGAAGATAGCCAGCTCCCCCTATTGCCTGGTGCTGCTGAATCTCAGGGTGACGTGGTGATTCCCTCGGCCAAGAAGCGGAGCAAACATAATCTTCCTGTTCTTGTAGATGTCCACGCTGATCGATTGACTATTTGGCAATCCACTGCTTCCGACGAGCAACTGCTTTTAGAAGACTCCCAAATCACCCAAGCACCGGATGGTCAATCTCAGCAGAAGGCGTCATCGGAGCCTCTGAAAGACTTTTGCGTGGACATCATTGTGCCATTGTAAGCCTCATGTTTCCCTGTCATCTCCCGACAACGACTGACTAGCTTCGGTAGCTTCTCCCATAGGCTCCCAGAGCTGTGTGATTCGATTAACCGCAAATTGGGAGGGCCTGTCATTGTGAAACCTACAAGGCCAAAGATTCTGAAACGACCATCAAGCAAGCGTTCACCTAAGCCAGGAGCAGTTGCCAAACGCTCTTTATCAGGTCAGCCTACAAGGACGTTGCAAAGAGCTCTTTCGACAGAGCAGCAGTCGCGGCGAAGTATTTCCAGAGGTCCCAGTAACATGATTGCCCTCATGCGCTCTGCAACATCCACTTCTCTGCCAGGAATCAAGCGAGAAGCTAGCGATCCATCCCTGGTTAAGTCGGTCCTGAACGCTGAGCCCGATCTAATGAATAGGAAGAGTGGGCCATTATCTCGGAGCAGCAGCGTATCCAACCTGCAAGACGCAAAATCAAACAAGAAGGCTCAAGTCGAAGCAGAGCTAAAGGAGGCGATCTCTTCTTTGAGGAAGCCTAACCGCGAAGTTGTCGGTAGGGCACTGGCTGAAGCGGCTGAGCGGCGAGCAACAGTGGGCTCTTCGGCCAAGAGTATGTATTCAAGTAGCAAACCTTGCGAATATTTCTGGCTAACATTAACTCTCAGAAGTGAGAAAGCCAGGCAGAAGCTCTCTAGGCGCATCCGTTGTGAAGGCAACGCCAGCAAATACACGTTTCAGAGATGTATTTGCAAAACCACATGTGGCAGATACACCCATTATGAGCACTGAAGATGTCATTCCTCCTTCAAGCCTTCCCTCTATTGTTCCCTCTACTGGTTTCCGAGGAGCACAGCGGGATGGCTTCCGTCAGAGTCTAACTCCTGACATTGAGAGGATCGGCAGTACGCCTACAAAGGCCGGATCGAGCTTCATTCGTCGGCCTAGGAACGATGAAGACGTTTTGCCATTCCCGCCTTCTTCGCCGTCTCTAGAACGACGAACTATATCCGCTGCCGACCTGTTCAACCCGAGTGGAGTCACGAATCGAAAAAGAAAGGTCAGTTTCACTTTTTCTCGTGATGACGAGCTTTTGGCAACGCCCGTAAAGGGTATGAAAACAAAAAACATAGATTCGGAGAATCAGGCGGCTGAGCCCATGCCTGCTAAGTCGGTGTCAATATATGAGAAACTAGGATGGGATGACGACCTAGATGACCTGTTATGAGTTACTTGTCGGAACATATAGCGGTGTTTTTATGAGGGACATGCATCATTGCAGCAGGAGTTTCAGCATCGTTAGAAGGCGTTGGGAACATTATAAGAAATATTGTATCGGCAATGATATTAGAGATACGACACGATACAGGTAATATGATAGCTCAACATGAACATATTTGGCTTGAATGGAAAGACGTTATGCCGCTGCTGGCTCTACCAACATAGTTGGTAAATCTCTGATATCGACATGCTCCTGTGACCCTAGATCAACCACTCGCATGGCCTCGAGGCCCACAACGCCTTCTTGTAGCGCGAGAAATTGAAGCTCGACTACGTGACAAGCTCCTGGGGCAAGAGGACCGACACGGGTATCAGCGCTTAAGCAAACAACATCAGTTGACTCGACGGACGAGTTCTTCTGTAATGCGTGGAGTACGTTTTCGTCGGTGACCGCATCGGCGACGTCTTTTTCACCATTTCGTCGACCACCCACTGAGGGAGGCCGTGTCATACGGACTTCGCCTCGCCGGCGCTTGGGAATAGCAACGAGGGCAAGTTTGCGGGGAGGTGCAGAATTCTTCTCTGTGGTGCGATTCACAATATAGACGGTCCATGAAAAGATCTGGCCCGGGTAGACAGGTTCAGAGGGGCCAGTGAAGGTCATGGTTATGCCAAGTTCTGTAATGGAGGCGTCTGTATTAGATGTGGCAGCCTCGAGAGTGGGCAGGGCGTCTGGACGAATGATAGATGGTGATACCAGGGGATTTACTGCTTGGCCTGTGATAGAAAGTTGCGATGGTCTATGGGAGCGAACAATGCCAGTTCCAGCAGTTGCCGATCCATAACCAGGATTGACTGGAAGAGTAAAGTCGAGCTGTGTTGACCATGACATGTTCATATTGGGCGTGCAGCGGCCCGGTATAACCTGAGCAGTAGCAGAGATTTTAATGTCCAGTTCGCGCATGGGGTTTTTGACTGTAACGTCGTGCTGACGAGGAGCAATGCGATAGAGGAACGTAATATGATCGTGAGACACGCAGGTAAGAGGCAGCTGCATGCCCGCGTCATTGTTGAGGTTTTCGACAGTAGCGTCGAGAATTGAAAGTTCGATTTCATCTAATGATACCTCGCATTCGAAATGGGATGTAAAGTCAACTTCGAGCAGTGCGATCACTGCTGAGCTGGTCGGTGCTGTAGTCGGTCTTGAAAACCGGATTCTCGTGTGGACGACAGGAAAGATCTTGTGCTGGACCTGAGGCAGAGCTCGTATATGCTTCGTGACATCTTGTGAGCGCGTAACGGGCGTAACTCTTGATACTCGCAGCGCAGACAACCGAGGCTTCACTCCGCCGAGTGCAGCATCACTTCCGAAAGACTCGAGTAGGTTAAAACCAGAGGGCACACCGCTCTGAAGGTAACCACTCCCCTTTCCAATGAGGTCAGTTGAAACCTCAGGTTTCATGCTCGCGGATGCTGTGAAGATGATGGCTGGTGCCGAGATTCGCGTACGAGGTCGACTCAAAAAGACGGGTAACTTCCATACAGCAAAAACACTCTGGTTTCTGTTGGCATCATCACCACTTTCTTCACTGTCGTCACTGTCCTCTTCTTCTTCATCCTCTTCCTCATCCCCCCCGTCGACGATAATGAAAGGGTCATCAATATCTGGGACTGTACCTGAGAAGATGGTATCTGCTGTAGAGTTCTCCTTGCGATGGGTTTTGCTGTTGACGATCTGGGCTTCGACTGATACCACTAGCCGATTGAGGTGAGTGCGGAGTGATGCTTCATCTTTCCAGGGACTTCTGAGAAGTAAAAGAACATTTACCGTCTCATCTGAGGATTATTAGCAACACAGTGACGAAAGAGGATGTGTGTTGCTCACCGAAAAATAATGTATCCCTGCGTTTGATTGAATCAAGTATTGACTTCCCAGGCTCAACATCCTTAAAAGCTGCTTCCAAATCTAAATCCGTATTCTCCGGTACAAGATACGACAAGTGTGACTTCTCAGCAAACTCAGTCGTAGGGTCGGTAATAAACAGGCTTCTTTTGAGCTGAGTGAGAGATTCAGGCTCATGTAGAGTCGCCTCTGTGGGTATAGACTCCCTGTCGGTGGTATTACCAGAGTCTGACATTTCAGTCAAAGAATCAAACCGAGCCTGTTATGAAGAAAACTGGAATCTGAGTACAATGGGATCTTCCAAGTCGCGCGCTTGAAGGATCTCGTCTTTTTAATTACCATTGATTTGTTAGATTACCCGTGTAAGTCGGAATGCAGCTCATGCCCCTTAGCGACGTGGTCCCTCTGATAGAGGTCAATGCCTTAGGTAATCACGCACTTGGCTGTTCCGTCGCGACGGGAAATGGTCTGTGCGCAAAAAGTTAGTGCTGCCGAAATCGACCTTTAACTTAACTGCCTCCGTGCTGGCTGACTGATCCTTCTTACCACATCGCCATCATTTTATCACAACCTGGAATCCCGCCACTACTTTGAAGCAGGCGATCTGTGTCGCGTACATAAGCTGCGCCAGGTGACAGTACTTTCAGGATGAACGGCTTCGGCTCTCCTTATGGCCAGCCTGTTACGGCTTGGCAGGAGCATCATACGCCCGATGGAAGAGCCTACTATTACAATCCGACTACCAAAGCCACGCAATGGACGAAGCCCGAGGAAATGATGAGCTCAGCTGAGGTCAGTGTCCAGTGCCCGGCATTGGTGTGTACATTATTGCTAACAAGCCACAGCGCGCTCTTGCAAACCAGCCATGGAAGGAATACACTGCGGAGGGAGGCCGAAAGTATTGGTATAATACTGAGACGAAACAGAGCTCCTGGGAGATGCCCGATGTTTACAAGGCCGCCCTCGGCACAACAAGCAAGCCCGCGACCCCTGCTTCTGCAACCCCCTATACGCCTCCCGCCAGCGCAGGCGGCTACAACCAAGCATCATACGACCAATATCGCGATCAACGCGACACTTATCCCGAGTCTCGTCAGATCATGTATGGAAACGACCCCAAAGTCCAGGCTTTTGTACCCGCAACGAACGACCCCGAATACGCCACCACTGAAGAGGCTGAAGCTGCCTTTGCCAAGCTTCTTCGACGAAGCGGAGTCCAGCCGGACTGGACCTGGGAACAAACTATTCGAGCAACTGCACGAGACCCGCAGTTTCGTGCCATCAAGGATCCTAAGGATCGCAAGGCTGCTTTTGATAAGTATTGTCAGGATGTTGTTGTCCAGGACAAAGAGCGCGCCAAGGAAAGATTGGCTAAACTCCGCGCTGACTTCGAGACTATGCTGAAAAGGCACCCTGAGATCACCCATTACACCCGTTGGAAGACTGCACGTCCGATTATTGAAGGCGAGACGATCTTCCGTTCTACCAACAATGAGAGTGAGCGTCGGCAGCTCTTTGAAGAATACATCATCAGCCTGAAGAAGGCACACGCTGAGCAGCAGACGACTCTTCGAAAGACCGCTATGGATGGCCTCATTGATTTGCTTCCCAAGCTCAACTTGGAGCCGTACACTCGATGGGCTGATGCTCAAGGTATCATTTCATCTACCCCGCCTTTCCAGAATGACGAAAAGTACCAGGCTCTTACCAAGTTTGACATTTTGACTGCTTTCCAAAACCATATGAAGGCCCTTGAGCGCAGGTTCAACGACACAAAGCAGGAGGAGAAGAACCGAAAGTTCCGAAAAGAACGCAAGGCTCGTGACGCTTTCAAGTCTCACCTTACTGAACTTCGCCGCAATGGAAAAATCAATGCCGGAACCAAATGGAGTCAGATCGTTCCTCTCATCGAGAATGACAATCGCTATACCGACGCCGTAGGCCAAAGTGGCTCGACCCCCCAAGAGCTTTTCTGGGATATTATCGAAGAGGAGGAACGTGGGCTGCGTGGACCGAGGAACGATGTCTTGGATGTTCTCGAAGTAAGTTGTTGCTCCTGATGAAGCTTTCGTAATTGGTTAGTAACAATTTGCAGGACAAGCGGTTTGATCTTACGCTTACGAGCGATTTTGAAGACTTCCTCTCCATCATGAAGGATGATCGACGGACTGCTAACATTGAACCTGATATTCTCAAGCTCATCTTCGATCGAGTAAGTTGACCTGATTGATGTTGAGTTGTGTCTTGTGCTGACAACTTACCAGCTTCGCGAAAAACGCTCGTCCAAGCGAGGAGACGATGATCGACAATCGGAACGCCAACAACGCAGGGCTATTGACGATTTACGTGCTTATATGAAGCGCATGGAGCCCCCTATCGCCTTGAGTGATACATATGACAAGGTACGATCTCGACTTTTGAAATCAGACGAGTTCCAGGCCGTTGCATCCGAAGATGCACGACGCAATGCTTTTGACAAGCACATTCGCCGGCTGCGAGAGAAGGAAGATGAAGCAGATCGAAACTACAGACGACGAGACCGTATGTCTAGCGAAAGAGACATGCATCGCCGTGAGCGGGAACGATCTAGAGGTGAGCGATCTCATCGTAGTGGTGGACGTGGTTCTCGACGAAGTCGCAGTCCAGAGCCCGATGCCTACGAAGCGGACCGACGCAAGGCTATCGCTGAGCGGGAGCGTAATCACCGTAAATCTACCATGGCCGAGGGTCTTCTGGGTGCAGATAGAAGCCGTCTGTCACCACCACCTCGTCGTGAGCGAGAAAGAGATCGTGATCGCGAGCGGGAAAGAGATTACGATCGTCCTTCTCGCTCACGCCGTGATGATGACAGCTACTACGACCGCGAAAGAAGAGATCGTGAAGATGAACGCGAGAGACTATATCGCCGTCGTACCGACCGGGGATCACACGACGAACTTAACTATGGGGATGAACGTCCATCCGGCTCTCGACGTCGTCGTCCAGACGATGAAGACGAATACACTCGTCGTGATTCGCGCGATGCTAAGGTAAGATATAAAACCACCCTCAACTGTACTGGAGAAAGCATAGCTGATAACTTGAACCAGAGAACTAAGAGGGAACGGTCTCGAGAGCGCACACCGCCTCGTGCTGAAGAACGTCCTCGTAAGAAAACCCCTCCACCTGCAACCAAGGATGTTCACTCCGGCAGCGAAGAGGGCGAGATTGAGGAGGATTAGAAACTAGAACCGTATGTCGAAATCTATGGTTAAAGCATTTGGCTGCACTCTTTCTCAGTATGTACTGGCATTGTCAAATCCCCTGACAAGGTCCGTCCGGCGAGATGACACATGAGTACAGGCTTGCGGCCCCTTGTCGCCACGGCCGCCCAGCACCACAACGGTGGAGACATGGCGAGTACATTGCTTTCCAGAAGCAGTCTTTTGACCAGTATGTGTCTTTCCCGCTTCTTATATTAGTCTAGGTTTATTGCTTGTGAATTTGTTGAGATAGTAGTCAACCCTCCAGATGGGCGTGTACAAGGTTTAGAAATATCAAGGATTATTGACTTCGTTTTAAATTTTTAATTCATCACTTTTGCTATACGGTCCAATGTCTGTGTAATTGAAACTATTTGAAGACTAACTAACGGCCATTCGAATAATACCGATGGTTTCCCGCGAGGTGGGAAACCGTAGACGGCAGAGATCCTAATACATCAATTGTCCCTCAATCTACGAAGCAAGCCATTTTCCGTTGACAGAGAAGTTCTCGAGAATTTCCAACACCTCGAGTGCCCGTCAAGACAGAAAGCCAGATAAAAACAAGGGCTTCGTAGGACCAGACAAGAGGAGACACTCTGCCGTCGCCGTCGTTATTCATCTGGGTCGTCAACCTCGCTGACGCTGCGGTCATCATCTATTCCCAAGACTCGCTGCTTTTGCCCATTCCCATTTTGAACGCCCCAAACGCCGTGAGATGCACCATCGAGAGAAGGAAAAATCTCATTATGGACGCCTTTAGCTCTTGTCAGGGGTCTCCTCCAAGAAGAACTGCAAAAACATGTTAGTGAATAATCATCTTGTGCAACTACAGCGTTTGAACTTACGAAGTTGCCGCTCATCTTTTGCTCTTGGTCGAGCTGAGATCCGCTCTTGTTGATACGGGGGCGGTAGTTGGTGGGATCACGACGGAAAGTGACGTCGAGGTTCTTCAAGAAGGTGTTGCAGCCGGTAAGGAGAGATTCGGGCTTGTTGGCATGAGCGTCAATACCAGGCTGTCCGTCGAAGACAATGACACGGTCGGCAAGGTACGTGGCCATGATGAAATCGTGCTCAACAATGAAAGCAGTCTTCTTGGAATGCATGATGAATCGCTTGATGACTCGTGAGGCAATAATACGTTGCTCAGAGTCGAGATAGGCCGACGGCTCATCGATCAGATAAATGTCCGCAGGGATACCCAGGGCAAGGACGATGGCAACACGCTGCAATTCACCACCAGAAAGGTTCTTGACTTCCTGATCAATGAAATCGTCGAGCTTGAGAGGCTTAACGACGTCAGTCTGAAACTGTGGGGACAGGAAAGACTGCTTAATCTTCTTGAAGAAAAGTTGGCGGACAGTGCCATCGAACTTGGGGGTGATAGTCTGAGGCTTCATGCTGATTCGCATCTCGGGGACGCTTTTCTGACTATCAGGCTTGAGGGCTCCAGCCAAGAGGCGGCAGAATGTGGTCTTTCCAGTACCGTTCTCACCCATCATGACGATGATCTCAGAATCGGTGAAGTCACCCGCCTCGATGTTGAGCTTGAAGCTGCCGAGAGTCTTCTCCATTTTAGGGTAGGTGAAGGCACGAGATTTGTCGATAGCGAAATCATCGGTAGTCTCCGCAATACGGAAGGTCAGTGACTCGTCTCGGAATCGCAAGTTCTCAGTCGGGATGTGACCGTCGAGGAAGATGTTGATACCTTCACGGACGGAGTGCGGGAGGGTGACGACACCATAGACGGCGGGCTTTCCGTACAGAACGCAGATGTAGTCGGAGAGGTAATCCAAAACAGACAGATCGTGCTCGACAACAATGATATAGCCGTTGTCACGGAGGAGGGAGCGGATGATCGAGGCAGCACTCAAACGCTGCTTGACATCAAGGTATGAACTTGGCTCGTCAAACATGTACACATCGGCAGCCTGGACAGAAACTGTGCCGATAGCGAAACGCTGAAGCTCGCCACCAGAAAGGTGGTTGATATCTCGGTCCATGATGTGGTTCAGCTCGAGAACATTGGCAACTTGCTCCGTGTTTCCAAGCGAGGCACGACTCTCGATAAGGAATCGGACAGTCTTGTTGGGGCCCCTGACCGCCCTGGGGATCTGGTCGACGTACTGAGGCTTGACAACTGCCTTGAGGTCATCTTCGAGAAGCTTGGTGAAGTAGTCTGGTTGCAAGTCAGTAACAACTCTGCTCCTCGCAGGCTTGAGGCAGCCACATACTCTGAAGCTCGGAACCACGAAAGTGCTTGATAACGTCCTCCCAATCAGGAGGGTTGTCGTGTCGGCCCAAGTTGGGCTTGAGCTTTCCGCTGAGAATCTTCAGAGCGGTACTCTTTCCAATACCGTTTGTTCCGACCAAACCAAGAACCTGACCGGGTCGGGGCATGGGCAGACGGTGCAGCTTGAAACTGTTGGGTCCATATCGGTGGGTGACCTGGCTTTCGAGGTTGGTGGGCAAGTTGATGATGGTGATGGCGTCAAAAGGGCACTTCTTGGGGCAGATACCGCAACCGATGCAGAGGGACTCGGAGATAAACGCGAGCTTAGAGTCTGGCTGGACCTCAATACAGAGTTTTCCGCTGCGAACGACGGGGCAAGACTTTTTGCACTCTTGTCGACATTTTCGAGGGCGACACTAAAAGGAGGGGTCAGAAAATGTTTGGCGGGGCAATGTGATGCTGGCGATCATGCTAATAACGGACCTTGTCGCTGTTGACGATGGCGATACTGTTGATTGTATGTCAGCGCCTCTTCTTCTTCTTTGTCTTTTTCTTCCTCTGCATTGCTTCTGTGCTTCGTGCCAATCGCATAGACGTACCGGGTGAGCTTGTCCGACATTGTTGTGGTGATGTAGCAAACGTCGCTTCAAAAGTGATTTTGGTGGGGTAAAATTTGTTTCGTGGGTAAGAAAAGAGAGGCGGAGGTCGACGACCAAGGGATCTCGAGCGCGCAAGATACAGTGAGTCTCTGACGCTCGCCGATGCTCTTTGTTCAGCGGGATACAGGGTGAGAAAGAAAATCGGAGGGAGAAATCAAGGTTAAAGGAAGTTCCAAGGTCAGGCTTTGGGTTGTGCGGGTGGTAATCCAATTTTCAGGCCCTGTCATAGGTTTGGCGGGGGGGCTGTGGACCTACTAAATTAAGAGGTACGTGTGTCGAGTAAACTACTATACTCAGGTCTAACAGTAAATGTGAGTGTTGCATGACGTTGTTGCTGCAGCCATCCATTGAACATAAGGTATTGTCAATTTGACAATACTTCAATGACTAGAGTACCTTACAGCAACTCATGGGCCTTCCTGATTCGATGTCTCACTGTGTCGCCAAATACATTAATCAAGTACTGGGCAGGTCAACAGTGTTCCCTGACCTCTCGATGTCAAACAAAGGCTTGTGTCCTTGAACCTAGTGCGAAAAATGAATATCTGCATACCTACCCAGTGTCTAGGTACAGTAGGGAGGTCTATCCAAAGTATCAAACTTACGGATTTACTCCCCCTTCTTGAGCTTTTTACCATCCCGTAACATGACTCTCTTACCTCAGGTTCTTCAAGGTGTCAATCCATCAGATGAATAATTCAGTGCCTTGGGTTTCTTCGTAGAAAGGAACCCAGACCGGACAGAGCTGACTCACTCACACTACACACCACTCTGCTCTGTGCCAACAAACATGTCCTACACATTGGATTATATCACATTAGAGTTAAAGTCGCGGTGGCTTATAGTGGGTTATCCAAATATCTTATTATACACAATACCGCCCTGTATTATAAGTTCAAAGGAACAAATTTACCATTACACATGGCCAATCCGATCTCTGTGCCACATGACAAGCATTATCGACCAAAACACAAATTTAGTACGCTACGATTTCCAGTAAATATATTGCGTTGAAGGCAAATCATATCGCATTTGTGTAATGTTATCTTGAAACCTATAACGGTATATGTAGAGAGAAAAGCTAAATCGGTTGTGCGATCTGCCTTTAATTCGTTCACATTCACTTATTTCCTGGTTTTGATTTTCAGCGCCGAGTTGGGAGGCTAAAGCAGAACAATCAATGGAAGCACCAATTTATATAGCACCTAGGCTCTACAATGAATGGTTTATTCATACTTCCACTACAATCAATTTCTCAATAAGAACAATACGGTCCTTGGTTTAATCCAGGGTAGTGGCGCTAGTCTGTCACGTTCATTGGCTACTACATACACGCAGCAGAAAAATAATAGGCATCGAGAAATAGATGCAACTTCGAACCCAGACAGTCAGAAGCGGACATATAATACCAGTTGAAGAAAAATAATCAGGTAACGATACCCAAGGCTCTGCCTTAAACTGTGTTTACTTACCTGGGTATCGACTATAAAGTACATTCGCAGTTATTTGGGTACTGCTCTCGCGCCAGTGGATTGGTGGCTGAGGATCACGTGACACACGCTCCACCTCTCAGGTGCTCTGAGCCTCTCACCCCCCGTGCAATCAATCCAAATCTTCAGGTTCCTGCCTCTCCACCAAATTGATTCTCCCGTCCCCTACCCACGTCACCGGGCCCCCGATACCCCAAACACTTCCCGACAGGCAGCCGATAGTATCTAGATGTTGGCTTTCGTCTGCATGTTATACTTTAATGACTTGTGAGTTTCCCTTACCCTTCCTGCCTCTTGTCTCTACCGCGCTTCTGGCTTGCTGGCCTGTCGCCTATCGTCGATCCCGCCTCGGCCTCGGCCTTGCCCATCACGATATTGCTTCCTCAAGAGCCTTATATACGCAATAATTCGATGAAAGTTGATGGATTCGATGCTCCACGTTCGCCTGGACCCTCCTGTGACCCGATACGCCGCACCCGAGTCACCTGGTTCTCTCAATTGCGAGTTCGGTGTTTCCATCAAGTGACCATCGATAACTTACACGGGATGCGACAAGTACATCATCTCTATCGTTTCCCCAATATTCAGATGTTCTAGAGGTCGTTTATGGGTCGCCGGAGTCGCGTCATTCCGTTAATCGCTCATGCGCACACGTCAGACTGGAACATCAGCTAATATCGTCGCGTCCTTAGTAGGTAGCCTGTATCATCACCAACATGATGTCCACCCCTACTTTGGGGGGTCCCTCCAATGGACATTTGTCGCCGATTGATGGAATCAGCATGTCGTTTGATACAGGAGATCATGCAACCGATAGCGACTCGCATGATGCCCCCGATCTCACACTCGATCAACCATCACCGGCATCCTCAGACGAGGCGAACAACGATTCCAATATTGTCCACGACAATACACACATGTCAGCGAGTGAACAATCAAGCGAAGACAATGCGTCCGATGACGGAGACTTCGATATGGAGGAGAGCCTCCCATCACAGAACGAAGACGCGATGGAAGACCGCGACAGCTCTACCGACTCGAATCGAGCCTCCAAGCGCAAAGCTCCTGTTGAGGAAGACGAGTATATCAAGGCTAATCCAGAGCTCTATGGGTTGAGGAGAAGTGTACGTTGTGAAAATTTTTCACTCAAACTCTCTTCAAGCTTGCTGACAACAAGATAGACGCGACCCCGAGAACAACGAAAAATTGTAGGTCATCATCGCAATTCGGTATCAGGATATATCATTGACTCACGTATGCAGGTCGAATCTGATGATTCGGATTCTGAACCCCCTGTCAACCGTCGTACAGTCAAACGGCGACGTGTTGAATCCTCCCGTCCTTGTAAGTTGCCAATCTTCTATGTTCAATGCCTACCCTCGCCGCCATCACGGTCTAACGCGGTCATCTCAGCATCCAAGATTGGAACTCCAACGTTACGTGCCTCCACAGCCGATTCCGACTCCGACTCCGACACATATGGCGGTGCTCGCGCAAAGAGCCTGCAGAAGAAGGCTCGGATGCAACGCGAGGCACAGCCAGATCTCGCCCTTGCTGAAAAGCGCTGGTCGAGTCGTCGCGCTGCACAGGTACAACAAGGAGCATACGAAGAGAGCGATGTTGACGAGGATGATGATGACGACGAGCTCGCCCCCATGGCCTACACCGTTGACTACATCGACGATTCACCATACATAGAAAAAGTTGTCCGGCATAGGCTCAAAGACGGATTCGAAATTTCCTATGGGTTGACTAAGAACGACTTCGAATACTTCATCAAGTGGCAAGGCAAGTCGCACTTGCATGACACTTGGGAGACGTTTCAAGACATTCGAGATTATCGAGGTTACCGTAAAGTTGAGAATTACTTTAGAAAGGTGATCGAGTATGAGGTGGACATCCGCGTCGGCGATGATATTCCCCCCGAAACGAAGGAGCAATTTTTCCTTGACCGCGAGCGAGACGAGGAAGCATTCGAAGATTACACGAAGGTCGAGCGAGTTGTCGCTGTACGAGACGGTGAAGACGATACTGAGTATCTTGTCAAGTGGAAGGGCCTCACGTACGAAGAATGCACATGGGAGGTCGCGTCAGAAATCAGCGACGCGTTCCAAGACCAGATTGACCAATACCTTGATCGAGCATCACGCTCGTGGCAGTCAGACCGGAAGGAGACGAACCTCGACACAAGATCACGAATGGTCAAGCTCGAGGAGCAACCTGATTTCATCAAAGGCGGCGAACTCCGCAACTTCCAACTTCGGGGCCTCAACTTCCTGTGTTTGAACTGGACAAAGGGAAATAACGTGATTCTTGCCGATGAAATGGGTCTCGGAAAAACGGTACAGACCGTATCATTCCTCAGCTGGCTCCGTAATGCTCGACGTCAGGAGGGACCATCACTTGTGGTTGCTCCTCTCAGTGTCATCCCTGCTTGGTGCGACACTTTCAATCATTGGTCCCCTGACATCAATTATGTTGTCTACCTCGGACCCGAGGATGCTCGAAAAATCATTCGTGAGCACGAGCTGCTCGTAGATGGCAACCCAAAGAAGCCCAAGTTCAATGTTCTTGTCACTTCATACGAGTTTATTCTCCAGGACTGGCAATTCCTGCAGTCTATCAAATGGCAGACGCTTGCTGTTGATGAGGCTCATCGCCTCAAGAACCGTGAATCTCAATTATACAACCGGCTGGTAAGCTTTGGCATTCCTTGCAAGATCCTAATCACGGGAACACCTATTCAAAATAACTTGGCCGAACTTTCTGCTTTGCTCGACTTTCTTAACCCCGGCAAAGTCGACATTGATGAAGATCTTGATTCCCTTTCTGCCAGCGATGCACAAGAGAAACTACAACAACTTCACAAGGCCATTGCACCTTTCATTCTGCGACGAACCAAGGAAACCGTCGAGTCAGACCTTCCCCCCAAGACTGAGAAGATTATCCGCGTCGAGCTTTCAGATGTCCAGTTGGAGTACTACAAGAACATCCTGACCAGAAACTACACGGCCCTTTGCGATGCCACTAATGGACACAAGAACTCTCTCCTGAATATTATGATGGAACTGAAGAAGATCAGTAACCATCCTTACATGTTTCCTGGTGCTGAGGAGAAGGTCCTGGCCGGCAGCGTCCGCCGTGAAGATCAAATCAAGGGCTTGATTGCCAGCAGTGGAAAGATGATGCTACTCGATCAACTTCTTTCCAAGCTAAACAAAGATGGCCATCGAGTCCTGATCTTCAGTCAGATGGTCAAAATGCTTGATATTCTTGGCGATTACTGCTCTCTGCGGGGTTACAAGTTCCAGAGATTGGACGGCACTATTGCTGCTGGCCCCCGGCGCATGGCCATCAACCACTTCAACGCTGATGACAGCGATGACTTTTGCTTCCTTCTCTCTACTCGTGCAGGTGGTCTTGGAATCAACCTCATGACGGCAGACACTGTCATCATTTTCGACTCTGACTGGAACCCTCAAGCTGATTTGCAAGCCATGGCTCGTGCCCATCGCATCGGCCAGAAACGTCCTGTAAACATCTACCGCCTAGTCTCCAAGGAGACTGTCGAGGAAGAGGTTCTCGAAAGGGCTCGCAACAAACTCTTACTCGAATATCTGACCATCCAGGCTGGTGTCACTGACGATGGCAAGGCAGCTTTCAAGGAGGAACTCAACAAGAAGGGTCTCAGGGTCGAAGGCCCGTCTTCGTCTGAAGATATCCAAATGGTTCTCAAGATGCGATCATCTAAGATGTTCGAACAGAGTGGCAACCAAGAACGGCTTGAACAACTTGACATTGACTCGATTCTTGAGAATGCTGAGGTCACCAAGACCAAGGTCGACGACAAGATAAACCTAAGTAGTGGCGGCATCGACTGGGACAATTTCATGCAAATTACTGATGTGAAAGTGGATGATATCAACCTTGATTGGGATCAAATTATCCCCGCCGACAAGATCGCCGAAATCAAGGCCGAGGAAGAAAAGAAACAGCATGAGGCCTACGTTGCCAAGGTGGCGGCTGAAAGTGCTCCACGCAGAGCGGCCATCAAGAGCCGCCACAGAGAGAGCGAACGTGATGTTCGCCTCAAGAAACGTCAGAAGGAGCAGCAAGACAAGGAGGACGACGACCGAAGGCCCGTGCCTCTCGATCCTAAGCGCCCTTTGAACGATAAGGAACAACGTAGTCTAATAAAGGCTTACTTCCGTTACGGCTCAATGGATGATCGCGGGGATGAAATCATCAAGGAAGCCAAGCTGAAAGAAAGGGATCCAGACTACGTCAAGTCGGTCCTCGATGAATTCATCAAGGCAGCCAAGGAGGCGGTGGACGATAACTATGCTCAGATGGTGGAAGAAGAAAAGAGACTCGGGAAGACTCTCACGAAGAAGGACCGCAAGGCTGTTTTGATAGACTTTGGCGATCTCAAGAAGGTCAATGCTGAAACGGCCATAGAACGTCCGAAGCAGCTTCAGCTTCTCCGACAAGTCATTCGCAGCCACAATGACTGGCACACGTTTCGTCTCCCTGACGCGACGAAGGCCGCTAGCTACTCTTGTGCTTGGGGTGCTAAGGAAGATGCCATGCTCCTAGTCGGTATCGACAGACACGGCTTTGGCGCTTGGCCCCAGATCCGCGACGATCCTGATCTGGAGATGGCAGACAAACTCTTCCTTGAAGAACATCGCGTGGAGAAGAAGGAGGAACGTAGCAAGGGCAATGACAAGATGAAGGCTCCTGGCGCCGTTCACCTTGTTCGTCGATCAGAGTATCTGCTTTCAGTCCTGCAAGCGAAACACTCTAATGATCGTGGTGTGCAGCGAGCAGTAGAGAATCATCACCGCAACAACAAAAAGACACTTGCCAATGGCCACCGTGGGAGTGCCACAGCGTCTCCTGCTCCGCACAATGGCAAGAAGTCTCGCGACCGCGACAGAGACCACCTCCATGTTGACCTGCACCGATCCCGAAGCCATGCGGAGGAGCGTGGAACCCCACGACCGGATTTCAAGCGAAAACATCTATCTCATGAAGATAGTCGCAGTCCTAAGCACCGCCGCATCGAGGAGCATCGCCGATCCAGTAAGCATGGAGAGGACAGGGAGAGGTCAGAGAAGCGGCGTCATCGGGATGATGAGGACCGTCGTGATGAGCGCCGAGATGAACGACGGGATGAACGACGGGATGAACGACGGGATGAACGACGGGATGACAGGCGACTTGATAAACATCGCCTCAGCCACAGTCATCGCGATGATCGTCGGGAAGACCGCCGAGACGACCGACGTGACGACCGTCGTGATGATAGACGACATGACCGACATCGTGAAGATCGCGAACGAGAGCGAGAGCGAGCCCATGACTCGTATCCTCAGGATGAGCGCCGAGCCAAGGCTCTGCGAAGGCTGGACGAGCTTCGCCGAATTGGCGACAACAAAGATAAGAGAGCTGAGGACAACGACGCCATGATTTGGTTTCTACTTAAACCGGTCCGAGAGAACTTTGAGAGGATTCTTTCTACAACCAAGGACAACGTCAAGTCAAGCAAGGAGCGGGCGTCTATCTTTGGCGTCGAGCTGGTCGTTATCGGCACTTTTCTCGACGAGAAATTGGCAGCCACTGCTGCTGACGAAGGTCTCAAGAGCAACTTCTGGTGAGACTTGTGATGATGGACAGTTTCTTGTGACAGGCACAACTAACACTGATGATAGGGACTTTCTGGCAGCTTTGTGGCCCGTAGATGATACAAGCAAGAGCGTCACGGGAAAGCGATTGAGCAATATGTATCGCACTCTACATTCTCGTAGCAAGGGATCCGGTTCGGCCAAAACCAATGGTGCATAGTCACCGTCACCGTCACTGTCAGCTAAAGGAAAGCAACGGACGATTCCTAACAAGGAACAATCAGTACGAAACCAAAACAAACACACCTACCTACATCCCTGTTATGAGCAGATTATACCTGATATTGTTTCATTATGACTTGAGCATCTTTCTATTTAGTTTCCGGCATAGGATCGGCGTTTGGTTGCGCATACCTCAAAAGACAGGGGCTGTCAGCATGTTTGCCCTTTACTACACTTGACTGCATTTTGAGCAAGAGCTAAGTGTGGAAAGATCTGAGGTTCAGGTTCAGATCATACCCGGATAGCATGGTATAGGACTTGTCATAGGTGGAGTTGTCTCGTCTTGATCGACTTGGCTGTTGCCAAGATTATACACACGTACGTTGGGGGGCACGTCTTATGCATTTGAGCTGGGCTAGCGTTGCGCGTCCTTGTTGAACTGGATTTGTTATTTGGAGCTCGGTGTTGGTCATCTGCTCAACACACCTCAAGAATGGAGGTGAGAAGGTGATGCGGAGGCCAACACCATGCACCGAGACCCATATTGTTGTTAGATGAAGATTACTGCATGGTATGGACAGTGGATAAAAAAAGAAACGAGCAACGACTGCCAGGCGATGGCTTCTGCTTGGGTTGATAGAAGCTCTAAACTATAAAGAAAGATGAACAACTCCCAAGGTTCGCAGTAACCTGTCCCGCCTTGATTCACGCTGAAATTCAACTCATGTGACACCTTGAACGTCACCCAAGCTCGAAGCCTCCCCGAGTTATCGCCTTCAACAAAGATGCCTGTTTCCTATGCAACGCCTGTATATCGTTCCATGGAAAGTACATGATACCCAAGACACACGGGAGAATCTATCCTGGATGGCGGCTGCCATCGACTGGGCTCAATGAGACTAGGAGACTGTTTGTCAGAGAACTTGAACGGATTGCTGTGGAAAGACTCAACGTGATAAATCAACAGGGGTTTGAGAAGAATATTGACCCTTTGGAGAGCACAATATCGTTGCTATCTCTACAACGCCCCTGAACAGATCTGAAACGAAGAATATGCAGCCAGCAATGACGATTACCAATACTGATATAAACAACGAGGCTTCAGACACGATGGATGAGGAATGGCCTGCGATATGTCTGCTGCAACCAACGAAACCAAGACAATCTAAAGCTGGAGTCAAGACAAAGACAAAGAACCTGGACGTTGAGGGCACCAAAGTCTCCTTAATACCTAGAAGCTCTCCAATAAGTTCACAGGAGACCATAGTTCTGGCGCAGGAGTCAACCAATGAAACCGAAAAAGTCCAAGAACAAGCCCCTATTTCAGCTGGATAGCCAAATGATTTCACGCCCAAGGAGACTGAGTATGAGCTGCACAAAATCACAACAAGCCCAGAGAAATATCAAACACGCCCGTCGAGCATTTATTTTCCATAATCGAGGCACTCCGAAGACAAGCCAAGCGATGGCCAGACGGCGTGGGAACAAGTAAAACAGCATTCAACCAAAAGAATGAAGCTCAATTCATTCAACCTTTACATCAAGTACATATCCTCAGATACAAACACATCGAAAGTTCTCAAGATCAAGACCAAGAGATTGTCGGTCGAGGAAGCAGGAGAAGTCGCAGATGGGAGTGATCATGTCTATGACTTGGATAGTCTGTCAACACTGGACTGTGACCTTGGAAACTGTCAACAGGTCAAGATGAAGGCTAAAGGGGAGGTTTAGGTTGTGGATCTTGGTGATTTTTTTTGTTATGATGAATAAAACATGCCATTCTGCCCATTAAGAGGTAAGCTTCTGAAGGTCGTTGTCCCAAAATGAGCCATTTGAGAGTATAAATGAACTCAAAAGGCTGAACTGTCTTCTACTCTGAGCATCACCACATCACTCAAAGGACGGCCAAGGTTCACCAACGAATACCCAACGATAAACTTGATGTGAGGCATCAGCAAAGAAACTTTCATATCCAACTCGATCAAGCGATAACATATGCCTTAGGTAGGTAGCATCATAGCTACCAGAGAGACAAGCCACTGTCTGTTGGGTCGCTGTCGTACTGGTTTTTGAGTGGCATATGACGACTCAGTGATAATAATTCTAGCATCTCAAATGCTGTATTAGAGGCATTATATAGAACGGATGTTTAGGTATAATAAACATCCTGCAGTTGTTGGTTGACTTGGACGAATGAGGGGCAAATAAATACAATCAGTGACCTACCACGAATATCATGGAGAGATCGACTCAAGTTCCTATTACCTCTTGTATAGCCATCTCGTATCTTGGGCTACAGTACGAGCACAACTCACAATACAAGTACTAACGTAGTTGTAATGGTCATTAATTTGCTGTTGCTCATGTCTCATATATGAACAAATAATCGACGCTCATTGACTGCATCATGATATGCTGTGGATCCGTGGGGAAACACCAAATCAAAGCCTTGTCCCTCGTCCTCTCACTCAATCAATCTCATGCATAACATCGCCTGAATAATCGCATCATAATAAATTGCTCTACTTCTTATTAGCACCGCATATCACAGCAGCTCACCAAACAACAATCCCAATACCCCCACCTCCACCAACACTACAACGCCATCATGTCATCCTACACTCTTGAGCGTCAAATCGCAGAGCTCGCCGTGCTACGGGCATCAATCCTTACAAAAAAAGTCCAATCGACCGTCAGCGGCATTTCAAAAGCAGACGACTCCCCCGTCACCGCTGCTGACTTTGCCGCTCAAGCTGTTCTCATCAGCGCCCTCCGCAAGGCATTTCCCGGTGACAACTTCGTCGGCGAGGAAGATTCCAGCGCTCTTAGAGAAGATCCCGCCTTGAAGCAGCGTGTTTGGGAACTTGCCTCTGGCGCTCACCTCGAGAACGCAGACGACGAAGCCCTCCTTGCGAGCCCCAAAGATGTCGATGAACTTCTTGAGGTGATCGATCTTGGAGGACGTGGTCAAGGTGGGAGAAAGGGGCGATTCTGGGTAATGGATCCTATTGATGGAACAGCTACGTTCCTCAAAGGAGAACAATACGCTGTCTCCCTAGCCTTGGTAGAGGATGGAAAGGAGGTCGTTGGTGTGTTGGGCTGTGCAAACCTCAAGCCTGTGGATGATCAAGTTGCAGAGTCAACCATCGACAAAGATGGTCTGGGTCTTATGCTCACCGCAGTTCGTGGACAAGGCACCACGATTCGCAAAATGGACTTCAGCGGTCTCCAGCCAGCTCAGCCTCTTGACAGCGTCGCCAAAGCCTCAAGTCCCGCTGAAGCTCAGATCATCAACTACTCGAGTGGTTCGACATCCCGTCACGACCTCATCCGAAAACTCGCAAGCTCTTTCGGTGCTAAATTCCCCAACATCGAGCTGTACTCATCACACATCCGTTATGCGGCACTCCTCGTTGGCGGCGGTGATTTCCAGCTGCGTATCCCTTCATCTGACGATGTGGTGATGCATATTTGGGATCACGCTGGAGCTCAACTTATCTTGACCGAGGCCGGTGGCAGAGTAACCGACCTTGACGGCAAGGACATGGACTTTGGAGCTGGAAGGGATCTGAGCCAGAACAATGGTTTGCTTGCAGCGAGACAGGGTATTCATGCTGCCGTTCTTGAGAGTATGAAGAAGATTCTTGCTGAAGACGCCGCCTCCACTTAACCAGCTATAAAATAAAAGGCTCTATCGAGAATCTCAAAAGATAACGAAACTTAATCCAAGATGCTGGTATCTACGTTCACATCCATATTCTATACATGTCAAACCCATATCTTACATCAAGCTGCTTCGGCCTCCAATCTCCATACTTCCCTGCCCATCCTTCATTTGACCACTTCTACCCACAACAAACTCGGTATATATCCTCTGCAATCTGGCCTTCTCCTCAGAACTGATACTCGCCCGTGTGCTATCCAGAGCCTTTATGAGGTGGCCCCATTCAATCACCACTTCCCTCTGATCACTGCTTTGCGCCTTGGCGTCTGTGTTGGCGGCGGGAGCCCCGTGGATTTGCTTCGACTTCTTACGAGCTATCTTGATCTCTTCAAGCTTTGCCAAAATAGATGCGTTCTCGACCAGGGCAGCAGACTTGCTTTTTGGCGTCGCCTCGGTCAGAGGTTTGGCGTCTTTACCGTAACGGAACTGGACGAAGCTAGGCGTGGTGTTCGACTTGCCATTGGTTCCATTGGGTCGTTTAGAAGTGACTGTAGGTCCACCAACGTCCAAAACATCGTGGATAGCCTCGAGCTGAGCATTGGAAACAAGAGCCTGGAGGTCAGCACCCGAGAAGCCTTCAGTACGGCGAGCAATGTCCGTCAGAGGACCATCGGATTCGGTCAACTCGTCCGAGAGTCTGACTTTTTGAAACAGCGCCTTGATGATGTCGACACGATCCTCTAGAGAAGGCATATCGCACAACAAAGACTTGTCCAGACGGCCGGGACGAAGAAGAGCAGGGTCGATCAGATCAGGCCGTGAAGTTGCTGCCAACACGTAGACACCTGACAGCCCCTCGGCACCATCCATCTGTGTGAGAAGCTGGTTTACCACACGATCCGTAACACCTGTAGAGTCGTGTCCTCTCTTAGGTGCAATGGAGTCAAACTCGTCGAAGAAGAGTACACATGGCTTCGCAGCCTGGGCCCTATCAAACAGATCTCGAACACTCTTCTCAGAGGCACCGATATACTTGTTCAGAATTTCAGGGCCCTTGACACTGATGAAATTGAGGCCACACTCGCCGGCAACAGCGCTGGCAAGAAGCGTCTTACCGCAACCGGGATATCCGTAAAGAAGAAGGCCAGATCGAAGGCGTAGTGGACACTGCGCAAAGATTGGCGCATATTTAGTGGGGTATTGTAACGTCTCCAGGAGCACCTGTCGTGTCTCTTGCAGTCCTCCAATCGACTTGAAGCTTGTTGACGAACTCTGCAGCGACACATTCCTCAATGAGGCTGGCGTGAACCCCTTGAGGGCCTTGTCAAAATCAGCCCTTGCCAAGTGAATGGCGCCTGTAGAGTCTGGCGACTCAGCAATGGCACGAATGATGGCCTCGTTCCTCGCACGAGACACAAGGACATTGATGTCACCAGGCATATAGCCGTCTGTAGACCCAGAAATGTCAAGGAAGTCAAGATCTGGGTCCAAGATGAAGCCGCTCGTCTTTGCCGGATGGCTCTCCTTGCTCGCATGACTAGCGCCGTCCATCCAAGCACCGCTGTCTTCCGTCATGCTGCCGTCAGCAGTATGTGGTCGACTTTCATCGCTGAACTGTGTCTGAGCTTCGTCAGCCGTCATGGCATCCTGCATGACGATAGACTCCATCACTCGGCGTCTCGATTCCTTATCAGGCGCCTTAAGTTCAACGATCTCGCGCACAACATGGCCACTGACTACAACGCCGTTGATTGACTCCTTGCCCTCAGCTGTGGCCAAGAGAACAACGCCGCTGTCGCGGGTACAGTATTGTCTGACGATCGAGCACAAGATCTCACCGACTTGCCTGCTCCTTCCATTGTCATTGCCAACCTGAAGTTCCGTTTCTACAGGACAAAGCTTGTCCAGGTCATCAAGAACTACCACAGCTTTTCCGTTTAAGCGTGCACCCCAGCTGGCAGTGGCGAACAAACGATTCAGAGTTTCCTTTATCGTTGAGATTCGTGTCTCGTCATTGACTAGTTTCCGACAAGGGTAGTATAATGTATGGAATAATGAATCTTGTCGTAGTTTTTGTGCCAAGTATCGAGCAATGGAAGATTTTCCGGATCCCATGCCGCCAGTGAGAAGAACCGAAGAAAGGTGGACAAGATTAGACTGTAAATTATCCAGCAAGGAGTCGATTCCAACAAGGAGCGAATCGTGGGTTGGTTGACGCTCAAACCCGTCCGTCTCGATCAGCCAGGATGGCCGAGGAGTTGGTGGCTGAAAGTCAATGGGGAGTTTAGCATCGAGTCCAAGAAGCCAAGTCGCAGCGTCTTTGTTCTCTTGAAAATCACCGCTAAAGTTAAATTTAATGATGCCCCCTTCCCATCCCTGAGGAGGATCGAGACCGTCGTATGAGCCCATGATGGAGCCGTCTGTCAGAGGCCCTTGAAGAAGCCCATCAGTACCTCTAGTAGCGGCATAGATCTGTCGGAACCGCTTCGCAGACTCTTCCTTCTCAGCCTTGGATTCTCCACCAAAACGCAGGCCTTCGACCGTCTTTGCACTTGTGGCGAAAGGAAAAACCTTGATGCTCTGAACCGCAGTCTTGGGGAGTTGCTGTGGAGCTGCTTGAAGCTTTACTATCCCGCCAACCATGCCAGAACACCCAAGACTTGCACAAAGGGGTGACGAAAGAGCAACTGATTGACTGTTGGGAGGATCAATCCATGATCTAAGATGAGCAATGACTTTTGTGGCCGCAAGCGTCCCAGCAGGAACGCCGCCTTCTTCTGGTTGGGGCTGTTGCAGACCAGCTGGTCTAATAACATCGACCGCGACATAGTTGACCCCTTTGAAGGCTTCGCCAGAGAGAAGGTCGTGATCAACCCAAACACTCAAGTCCTGAACCAGGGGCCCTTCATCAAACCATTCTTCACATGAGCTTCGGTCAAGACCACGCAGAAACATAGTAGGTCTCCTCTCTTCTTTGGCGCTTCGCCGACGCACCGTACTGGTCGCGCTTCGTTTGGACTTGGAAGTGCTGGCTACGCTGCGGTGGTCGCCCGAGCTGTGCGAGCTCTTTTGCCTCGTCTTTGGCGCAACGATGACCTCGGCATCGGGAGATATCTTTGCGAATGGCACGTCGGCCGTAGGCGAAGGATCCAGTGAAATCACTTTAATATTTGCGGTCGATGTCGGAGATAGATGCAGTGTCAACGCATGGGGCTCGACGGGGTTGTCGCCAATCTTGTATAGCGGGTTCGGGAGCGCTCGAATTTGAGAGACGAGATTCAGTTCGAGGAATGTCGCATGTAGCTCAATGATCTCCCAGTCCTCCGGTGTAAGGGGCTCAATGTTGATCGTATGCGCCAGCGGAGGATCGAGATGAATGGTGGCCGTGATCTTCTGCCCTTCTGATATACCTAGTGACTTGGCTAGTGTGGCATCGAGTTCGACAAGCTGAACCTCCTGATCGCGGGATGATCGCGAGCCGTTTGGTCCATCGCGGGTCCCAGGAGGAGCGGTCCTCCTCTTGCTGGGCATGCCTGTCCATCCTACGAATATGGAGCGCTGCTGGGAGCCGGCTCCAGTTGGCGAGGCCTCACGATAGCTGAGCTCAATGATGACATTTTGTGCAGGCTATAAGCTATGGTCAGAAAATCGCCAGAGTAAATCAGGGAAGAAGAAGGTTCCTACAGTATTGACATTGACTAGGAGAGAGACCAGTGATGTAGGAAGGTTGACCAAACAGCTCTTGAGGTGAGATAGGGAGATTTCCGCCGAGACGGATTGCGCATTTCGTCTGGGAGGCATGATGCGCTTGGGCAATTGAGAAGACTCGAATTCGATTGAGTCGGCCTCTCACGGGAGGATGTTATTACTTGTCAGTGGGAAGAAGCAGAACAACTCAGCTCAGGTGCCGAAACATTTCCGATCTGAGGTCCCTTTCTCGTCTCGCAGCCGAGGTCCCTACACGTGCTCGGTGATCATCCCCGTCCCCTTCCCCAGCTTTACGGCTTCGGTGGGTGGCCCATGCTTTCCTGCGATACCGCTGTGGCTGTAACAGTGGCGGGTAACAATTAAACTTTACATGTGGCTGTGCATCGCGAAACGCGAAAAGACGCGTTCGATGTGCGCGCTTGGAAGGCAGGGCCCATCGCAACCACCGTTGCCCCCCTGCGACTGGCCCCGAGTCCACTCAATTTGTGCATCACGATCGCATCTCTCCATTTGCTTGTACCTACTATACAGCACTGCACAAACTCGAATTACAGCGCTCTTCAAATTTGAGATCCTTATAAGATTTCTTCACAATGGCGCTGCGCGAGTTCAAGGCCCCTGTCAGCTATGAGAAGCAGCAACGTCAGTACATTTCCTGCTGCTACTGCGCTTAGCTCCCCGCATAAGCTAATCATCGGTATAGATGCCTTTCAGGAGTTCTTGACAGGATTCAAGACATCGCCAGAGCAAACCATTACAACTGCACTAGGCAATATCACCATCGGAGAAGATGACCTCGACGACGAGTATGATTTAATGGACGAGGATGGGCAAGATGCGAACCGGCAACAAGCCAAGGAGCGCCGTGCTCCTCAGTACAAGTACAAGAATATGCTGCAGCAACTCTCGGATCGGACTATTGACGAGGCGACGATTGATCTTGATGATTTAGCAACCGTATGATTTGCGATAGTCCCTTCGCCAGCAAAGTACTAACAAGCTTGTAGTGGGAGAACCAAGCGTTCGACGGTGAGGAGAGTATGAGACTTGTTGATTCCATCGAGATGAACACAAAACACTACGTCGAAATATTTTCCCGAGCTGTGGATGAGGCCATGCCTCCAATGAGCGCAGATGTGAAGTGAGTACTCAAGTGACCCAAGTGTTGATGCACTGCATTGACCAGCGAATAGCTTTAAGGACGATGTTCTTGACGTGTTGATGGCTCGACGACAAATCCGAAACCGAGAACTGGACGATGCCGCTGAGCGAGACCCTACTGCTGCAGATGACAAGTTCCCTGCTGAGCTCACTCGCAGGTACACCCTCGTGTTCAAGCCCAGGACTAGCACCTCAAGCCAATCCTCAAAAGCTTTGGCAGTTCGACAAGTGCGCGGCGAGCACTTGGGTCATCTTATTACCATTCGTGCGATCGCCACCCGAGTTTCTGATGTCAAACCCATCGTTCAAGTCAGCGCCTACACTTGCGACAGATGTGGCTGTGAAATCTTCCAGCCTGTTACTGACAAGCAATATGGCCCCTTAACTATGTGCCCCTCTGAGGACTGCAAGCAGAACCAGGCCAAAGGTCAACTCAACCCTTCTTCAAGAGCCTCAAAGTTCTTGCCTTTCCAGGAGGTCAAGGTCCAGGAGATGGCCGAGCAGGTCCCAATTGGTCAGATTCCTCGAAGTCTTACCGTCCTCTGCCATGGCACTCTTGTCCGCCAGATTAACCCTGGTGATGTTGTCGATATCTCTGGCATCTTCCTTCCTACCCCTTATACAGGTTTCAAGGCGATGAAGGCTGGCCTGCTCACTGATACTTATCTCGAGGCACATCACGTTCTCCAACACAAAAAGGCGTACAGTGAGATGATTGTTGACTCCACACTGGTCCGCCGGATTGAAAAATACCGCCAGACTGGCCAAGTCTACGAACTGTTGGCGAAGTCGATTGCTCCCGAAATCTTCGGACATCTTGATGTCAAAAAGGCTCTTCTTCTTCTGCTTATTGGTGGTGTGACGAAGGAAATGGGAGACGGAATGAAGATTCGTGGTGACATCAACATCTGCTTGATGGGTGATCCTGGTGTGGCCAAGTCTCAACTCCTTAAGTACATTTCAAAGGTCGCCCCTCGTGGCGTCTACACTTCAGGTCGTGGAAGCAGTGGTGTCGGTCTCACGGCTGCTGTTATGCGTGATCCTGTCACGGACGAAATGGTTCTCGAAGGTGGTGCTCTCGTCCTGGCCGATAACGGAATCTGCTGTATTGATGAGTTCGACAAGATGGACGAGACTGACCGTACTGCCATTCACGAAGTAATGGAACAGCAAACAATTTCCATTTCAAAGGCCGGAATCTCAACAACCCTTAACGCCCGCACCTCTATTCTTGCCGCCGCTAACCCTGTTTATGGACGATATAATCCTCGCATCTCTCCTGTCGAAAATATTAATCTTCCCGCCGCGCTGTTGTCCCGTTTCGATATCCTATTCCTGCTTCTTGATACCCCTACGCGCGAAACAGACGAACAGCTTGCCAAGCACGTTGCGTTTGTGCACATGAACAGCCGACATCCCGATATCGGCACTGATAATGTTGTCTTCAGTCCTCATGAAGTGCGATCCTACATCGCCCAAGCAAGGACATACCGACCTGTCGTTCCTGAAACGGTCTCTGAGTACATGATCAAGACATACGTACGCATGCGAGACCAGCAGCAGCGCGCTGAGAAGAAGGGCAAGCAATTTACGCACACAACCCCTCGTACCCTCTTGGGTGTTGTCCGTCTAGCCCAGGCCCTGGCCCGACTTCGATTCAGCAATGAGGTCACTCAAGACGATGTTGATGAGGCTCTCAGACTAGTCGAGGCTAGCAAAGAAAGTCTGAACAATGATCTTGGCACTGGTCGAGCGCACGCGGATCCCAGCAGCAGAATCTACAATTTCGTCAAGCAACTTGCTGATGCCGGCCAATGCCGTCCTGAGGATGCCGCTGGCGAGGAAGATCTCGGTATTGAACTGAGCATGACGCAATTAAAGGCGCGAGTCATCGCCCGGGGCTTTACTGCCGACCAGTGGTCCAACGCTGTGCAAGAGTACACCACCATGGATGTAAGTTTTTCTTAAGAGACATTCCTTCGTACATGAACAAATCACTAACAATCGTCAACAGATCTGGCAAACCACCAGGAATGGTGCAAGACTGGTGTTTGTCAACGCCGAACCTGATAACGACCAAGAGGATGACATGGACTTTTGAGAGCTGGGCATGTAACGAAGTGAGATGTTCTATGTAAAGGTCTGGCGTTTTGGCATATGAAGGTAGATGAAGGTAGATGAGAATAATCTGCTGGTAGAGCTCTGTCAATGATGAGAATTAGGCATGAAGTTTCTATCACGACAAACACCAACCAATAAGTAACTCAGCTGTAATACACAGGCATAAAGCTTTCATCATTCCTGTAGCACAAATGGTCCGTAACGAAGCAGTGCATATTTCGGGTTTCAAACAACAGTATTGTACACTTCTAGAATACATTTACAGCCTCATTTGCATCAATGCAGCACGCTCCATCTCACCAACATTACCGTGGCCGCCCACGGTCCACTTCTCGGATACTGTCCTTGAATTGAGAACATGGCGGAACAGCCCGCTGGCGCCCCAGTATTCCATTAAAGAGCGAGCCTCGTCCTTCGTGATACCCTCAAGACGGAGAACCCAGCTGTTCTTGAGGGCCTCGTACACACGCTCGTCGTATTTGCGCTCGTAGGGGTCAGGCTTGGGGATCTCGCGGCCCGCCTGGCCAGCCTCGAGCTGCGAGAGAACAAGCTCCTGTGAGGGATGGTGATGGGAGTTGTTCTCTGAGGTAGCGGCGATGACAGCACCGCCATTAGGGAGAGGAGTCTTGCCAGATAGGGCGTCAATGAAGAGGCGGACAAGAGCCAGCTCATGGGCATGGACCTCGTTAAACGAGGGATCTCTGTAATCACTGATCTTGTTGATGTGGGCAAGACCGTCGAGGGCAAAGAGCACCGGGGGTCGCCCAGGCAGGGTGAGCTCATTCCATAGGGCAAGGAGGGTTGGCCATGCGTACTCGGCCTCCTTTGCGCTGAGAGCCAGATCAGCGAGGGTAGCGCCCTCCTTGAGGTTAGTGAACTTGGACCAGTCCTTCTCGATGTTAAGTTTTTCAAGAACGACACGGTTGGCTCTATAGAGGCTCTGTATCATCTTGAGACAGTAGATGGGTTGGGAGAACTGCATTGGCTCAGTCTCGGGAATTGGTGAGTATTCAGTGTTGCCGTTGGTCAGATCCTGACCTGTTATGGTCAGTTAGAGGCATGAAAACGTAAAGAGGTCCTTCGGGGTTATGTACCTTCAGGGACATGGAATACCACCCAGTTGTTAAGAAGCGCATATGCCATAGCCTGTAGCATGGCCATACTCTTTCCAGACAGCTTACTACCCGTCAACACACACTTAAGAGCCTTCTTTTCCTTGGCCGATAGCTCAAGTTTCTTCATCAACTCTACCGTCTCTTTGCGCTGCAAAACATGGGGTTTTCGGAATAGGTTCCATGTCTGTGTCGTCTTGAAAGCCTCGAGGGCACGGAGATGATCAACAACCTGATCAGGAATAGCAAACATCTTCCCAGCACTCTCAGCCTTGGTCATGTTACTGGCATCCAGATTTTCAAGGCCTGCGACAGGTAGAGCACTGTTATTGCTGAGCTGGATGCGCTTTCGGAAGGCCTTACGCTCGCCAGGCTGAGGTTTTCGGACAGGCGTCACATTGGCACGTTTCTTATAGGACTTCTTGACCTTCTGGGGAAGGTCTCGGCGGCTCTTAATTGCCGGAGGAGCTGAGACGGCGAGAGCAGCGGTTGAAGTTGAAAACGGGGCGAGGAGGACCGGTTGAATTCGAGGAGCCCTTGGAATAGTCGGCCTCATGAGGCATCGAAGCGAATTGGCGGACGCCATTGCTTGCAATAGTCTCCCAAATTGACGTCTGACAGACTCTTCTTAGATACCGATGACGAGAGCGACGTCTATCGTCGAAGTGACGCCAATTAGGCTGGTTCTAGAACGCTCGTCTCGAGGCCGTCGGGAGCTGAAGTTGAATGCCACTTCGAAAATCTCGGGTGGATTAAACCACACACCTCAAAGGTACTGGGGTAAGAGAAGGATTGGGATTCTTTGATTGGCTTATAGGCCTTGTATCGGAAAAACGGCTGCCCACTGATCCGACATGCCTTATCGGTGCAGAAAAAAGATAGTATAGCATGGAGGACCTCAGAAAAAAAAGTTCCAGTTGCAGTACCATAACAAGAGAGCGCATTGCAACGACAAACCTGTTCATCCTTCGACAAATTTCTGACGGTTTCCAAGAGACCTCAATATCAGCCTCTATAAATATTATTTACTCCCACGAATATCGCAATGGCGCTCCCAAGCTCTAAGCCAAAGCTGCCTGTCGCAGTCGAGAAGCCCACGCCCCACACATTCGATCTCGGCCATCTTCTCGCAGAGGACCCAAACCCCGTTACTCTCGACCGCGATAACCTCGAGCAGTCCCTCGCCGAGCTTGCCCGCGACGGCGCCCAGTCTCTCATCAACCAGTTCCTCTCCACCTGCCCTCTCAACTCCACCGCCGAGGGCGTTCTTCTCACCCTTCCCGCCCCGAGCACCCGTCTCCCCCGCGAGAAGCCCGTTCCGCAGGCCAAGCCTCCGACTAAGTGGGAGCGCTTCGCCGCTAAGAAGGGCATTAAGCCCAAGACTCGCGAGCAGCGTCGCAACCTAGCCTTCGACGAGCAGACAGGCGAATGGCAGCGCAAGTGGGGATACAAGGCTCTCAACAAGAAGGGCGAGGACTGGCCCATTGTCGAGGTTGACATGGAAGCCGAAAAGAAGCGAAAAGAGGGTACCTCAATCCGTGGCGATGGTCGAAGAGAGCGCAAGGAGAGAATCAAGCGCAACGAGCGAAAGATGCGCAAGAACCAGGCTCAAGGCACAGGAAAATAGGCTGCGACAGCTTTGGAAGGGAATGAGATTGGTCGGCAATTTATTGTCAGCCTTGGTCAAGACTACTACTGCTGTTGAGCATGGAGCGGCGTTCAGGACATTGGCGTTTCGAAATCGGCATGTTAAAAGCTAGGGACTTGGGATGGTTTAGACGTTCGGCTTTGGAAGAAAAGAATGAAAAAGGAAGACGCTGCAGCTGTCAAACTCCTTGTCGTCTGGCCTGGATTCCATGTCCCGGCTGTGCGTAACAACGAAATACAACTACCAAGGGTTCTCCCCCAACCTGATAGTTGACGTTGATGAAGATTATGCATTTAATAGATAAGCGATTTCTGACAGAGTATATTTACCAAATTCCAGGCACTATCTACTAGGTAGCATCTGCCAATTTCAACTCTGCTACCCAACAATCCTCCTCTCTCGGCGATTTTCAGTCATCAAAAACAGATGTACTCGATATTTGGTAATCTCCATGCTCCTCTCTTGCTTGGCGTGCCTTCATTTCACTGCAACATGACGGCCAAACACCATTCTTACTAAGGCAACTTGCCTCATCAGAGTGCTCGAGAGCGAGCTACATAATCAGCTTGGGCAAAGACGCAGTATGTTTGTCAATAAATCATCAGAATCAGAAACGCTGGAACTTCAAACAAGATTCCCCACTAACACAGGGTACAAGACACCCCTGGACGATATTCTCCTCAAAATGCATCATGGGGTATACCAAACAACAGATAAAAGACAAAGTGCAGGTCAAGAACATCACTCGCTTGGTGCCGTGGATAGGTGAGCCAAATTTAAAGCATTCCTTGAATGTTTTGCTCGATTGCACATTGCCAAACCGTGCCAAACTGTTGGACCACTGTCCAGAAACGCCAGGCGTTAGAAGCAACCAAAAATGCGCAATCAAATCGAGTGACAAGGTCATAAGGGCGTGCCATCATGAATTGGCTATCGCTGAAGGACGAAGTCACAGACTCCATCATGGCAGAGGCCGTGGTTGATAGTTGAGACATTTACCCTGAGTTGAGGTAGAGTCGCAGGGAGGTGCTGAGATAGATTAGGCACTTGGGGCATTCTCATCCCGGTCTCAAGACCTCTATTCCTTTGAGGTATGGTCTTTCTGCCTCGGCTATCCTTTTAACCACCTCCATGGGTAGCCGGGCGTGAATATGCTTGTGGAATGCAGCGTGTCGTCAGGATGTCTCTGATTTTAGAAGCCGAGTGGAGATAGAGGCATAATAGGTGACAAGGGCCGCAGTTCGCTCGAGGTTCTGCCTAACTCGCGGTCGCTATTGATGGTCAAGGCGGTTGGGGCCGTCGATTCGTTCGAGACGACGCTATCGTTGGAGGGGGATATCTGGAGCTGCTTCTTCTTCAGCTTTGGTTTCTGGTCGCTGGGGCTGAGGCGGCCTGACTGCTTGCTGCTCCCTGAAGAGGAGAGTTGTTGTCGGTCGTCCTCCGACTCATCTTGTGGTCTTGGCTTCGCTGGTTCAGCGAGACCCCTTGGCGGAGGCTGGTCGAAGATCATGTATTCCTCCTCGATATACTTGGCCTCGTTCTTGCATCCTCTCCAGCAGTCGCGCCAGTCGCACACCAAGAACTTAAAGCAGAACGCGTCGATCTTCATACACGGCTGGAAGCAGATGCACAGGTTCCTAAAGTCCATCTTGTTT
This sequence comes from Fusarium acutatum, assembly GCA_012932015.1. Lineage (NCBI taxonomy): Eukaryota > Fungi > Ascomycota > Sordariomycetes > Hypocreales > Nectriaceae > Fusarium > Fusarium acutatum. The sequence continues at coordinate 16,687 of JAADJF010000282.1, read as the reverse complement.
TTGTCCGAGTGGGCTAAGAGAAGACTGAGGTGGCATGTGATGGCAAAAAGCAGATAATAGTTGAAGGGGGAGAGATTCGAGAGCTCTTCGATAAGTAGCTCAGGAACTTCCTCAGCACCTGCGCATTCTCTCGCGATTCGATCCTGTGCCGCTTTGGGGAACAGCTCGTCGGGAAGTTCTCGTAGCCAAGCCTTTAGCATCGAACCAATTATGTTGATGTCGTAAAGGTCGCGCTCGTTGAACAGGTTGACGTCGTATTCTGTTCCAAGTTAATTTGAGTTCCTTCGCTTATCAGGAAGATGGTATAAACTTACGTTCATCGAACTTGCGCTGCCATTTCTTGATCTGAGGCCCACTGCCCGGAACACGATAAAGGCCCTCAACTTCGCATCCCTTGTAGTTTAGATAATCTATTGCTCGCCAAGGAAAGGCAGGCATCCAGAACTCCGTCTTATCCCTTGAATCCTCGAGGCGCTTTGATATTCTCGTCAATCGTGTTTGTTCAACTAGTGGTAAGTTGATAACTTTTATTTGATAGTGTTCATCGTCAAGAGCATCCTTGTCCTCTCGGCCACCACGCCCACTCTTGTTGAAAAAACGGTCACTCAGCATGCCAGCGGCACGGGTACCAGAGCTCTTGAGGCCATTGAAAAAAGAGCCTCCATTCTCGTTCAGAGAGGACGGTTGGGTCTTTGATTCCTTGTCGCGTTGTGCCCTTCTGGTAGAAGACGAATCTCTCGGCGCGCGGTCCTCGGATCGATTTCGGACTGCAGAGTTCATCATGTCTCTGATAGAACGATCACCACCTTGGTTCGCAGTCTTGTACGGCACAGAATTGAGGTGTAGTTCAGGCTCGTTGCCCTGACGAGGAGAAGAAGCCGGGTTCAGCTCGGGGCTGGCGTCTTCTTTGTCGCGATTGGATCGGCTGCGGTTCAGTAGACCAAAAGGCTTCGACCTGCCTTTCTTTGTTGAAGACTGAGGTGAAGCGGTATCGTAGTCGCCAGCGGATGACAAAGACAAGTCGCTTCGAAGAGGATCGGCGGAGACAGGTTTGTGTAGAGTATGTTCGGTGTATGAGGCACTTGGGCTTGGATCGTGTTTGTCTGCATCATGTCAGCAGTTGGTCATGGACCTAGGCCTGCGCGCGATGGCTAAAGTATAATGGATCATCCCAACTAAGCTTGGCTCAATGTTTACATACCTCCGTGTCTTGGTCGATTGGATCCGTCACTGCCCCTCGACAATACCTGGGCTCTCGCGTCGGTTTGTTTACGGTGGTGGGCATGCGGTTGAGACTGGCTTGAAGATTTGGGTTGTTTATTAAAATTGAAGAACCCGTTTTTGGCACCTTTTTTTAGGTCGCTTGGGACTGGCTGCACCGCAGTTGTTGCTGGTGGATCGGGTTGATGTTCTTCAAGAGTAGATGAGATGGAAGGATAGGTCGAGGGATCCTCGCGCGTCTGCCGTAAAGGCTGTCTTGGTATGGATTCTTCCCTACTCCATTCGGTAGATGCTGTGGCAGTTGAGGGTCGTTGGACAGGTATTGGCACCGGTGCTGATGGTTGTGGTGGCGGCGTTGATAATGATGGCTTCCCCTCTGCAGTTGCCTCTGCTAATGCAGATGTCGTGTGTGACACTTTCCTGTGCTTTCCACCTTGGTTTCTCAAGGGTGAAAACCGACTGTGGAAAGGAGAGGAGCGGGGAGACCGGGGCGATTTGGACTCGACCGGCGACACACCTGGAGAAACGGTTTCAGCAGTCGGCGAATCGTCTCTACTGCGTAAAGCAGCGCCAGATTCAGACTGGGTTTGTGCTTGGGCTTGGGCCTGAGGCGAAGTCTGAGACGAAAGCGCCAGCGGCTGCGGTGCCGCCTTACGAGCCATTCTGAATCCTGTCTGCTCACGGCGCAGTCTCACAATCGCTGTCGCAGATGTAGACACAAACGCGGGCCCTGCTTCGCAAACTCCCACTCCCACGGTGGGCAAAACGGGAGGGGGTTCAAACAGCGGGCCAGGGGGGAATCGGTCTGTTGTGCCTCTATTCTTCAATCCGATCTTGTTGCGGGTCACAGTCGGATAATTGAGCAAGACCAGCCTGTGAAGGCAGGACCTCAAGCCGGGGAAACAGATATGCTCACCGGGCAATAGAGAACGGGGGATTGACGATTGGTGGCCGATGAGGAAGAGGTGGGCGCGTCAACGATTCTAGTGGTGGTGGTAGTGCTGGCTGGCACTGTTGTGTAGCTAGGTCAGGGGCACTTCAATATCGCTGGAGAGTATGGGACAGAAGCCAAGCTGTTGGGAGCAACAGAGGACGAAGTAGAAATAGAATATAAGAGCAAAAAAAGGAAAGGGAAAGGGAGAAGTAGCAGGTCGGTCTGTATTTTGAAGATGGTCAGAGGGAAAGTCTCGTAGGTAGTCTCGAAATGAATGCCCTCTCACCTCTGCAGGTGGTGTTGTTGTGTTGTATCGTGTTATGCTATGCAGCTGGGTGCACTGTCGACTGTTAGATAGGTAGTAATGTCGTATTGCGTTGGGTTTTTGTCAGGCTTCAGTAATGGGTCATTCAATATTATATCCGTAGTAATATCAATCCAATATTATTCGATCGTGGTAGGGCTAATACTAATGCCCGGCATTGGTGTGTCAAAAATGTCCGAATCCCAGCCGTCAGTAGGTTGCTTTGGAGAAGAGTGCCGCTGGATACACAACAGTCGGTAGCCCCGAGTAACCAAGTTGTTCCAATCAACGAGGTAGCAGCCTGCATATAAAGCTTACTGTTGACCGCTTCACGGAACGATTGTGTACGGTCGAGTAAAGGTCAGGTATCAGAGTAGGTAGCTAGTGCACTCTTGAAGTGTGCGTGCAGTCAGTCAGGCAGTGCAGCTGATGATGTCCAAGGGTTGGCAGATCCCAAAAGAAGCAAGGGACAGGATGTGGAACGTTGTACGGAGAAGGACCAGGAACAAGGGACGAACAAAGACCAAGTCTTGGCTTTTGACGGCCTGCTCATTAGGGTGGCCTTGGGTGGGCAAGAGAACCTCTGACTTCTATGCTAATAAATGACAAAAAGACTTGGATAAATCCAGTATAAACTTAGAGCAGGTTTTATATTGATTTAGGTAAACCTGAAGATCATTTTGCTGATTTTTTTTTTTTGGCACCCTGATTTACTGTCAGAAGTTTTCTTGCTCACTAAGGTAAAGGTCGGCTTATTGGCACTTGCTTTGCTTTTTGCCAGGGGTTCAATCACGAGGGGCTGCTGTGAGTAAATGGGGGTGACATCCAATCCAATCCAACCCCAATAAGAGGCATCTGGACAGGCACAGGCACAAGCACCTCAGCCATCAGGTACAGACAGTCTCAGGTACTGTGTACCAACTTGACCTTGCTCGGATGGTGGTTTCGGGCTCCAGTTTGCGGATAATAGGTAATTATTCGTTCTCGCCAAACGGTATGTAAATACCATTAGGAACGTCCGCAAATATCACGTCTTGCGGATACAGCACAGTACCAGTAATGACTATATTCAAATCGAGCGTTGCGCGTCAAGTGTGTACGTGTGCTGCATGTAATGGATATGTGTGAAGCTGAAACGACCTACAAAATTTAGACTCTGTAACCGATGCCCGATACCGACAGGTACTGGAAATTCGGCAACCTAAAACAGCCCGTTTCCACAGAGAATATGGACACAAACCTACGTAGACAGGCTAGCTCGGTAGGCTGGAACTTACATCCATACAACAGCACAGTCTGCAGTTGCATCCACATCAATAAATTCACTGGATCCAACGCTGAGGCCCTTCCACCCCGCTGTATCTGTTGGAAACCTCCTCGACCCAGGGGTTGATTCTTCGTTCACATCTCCATTTTCATCCCATCATGAGGTCAGACCTCATAGTGGCTCTAGCTAGTCCTGATCTCAGAGTCGTGAGCTGGCCACTCTCAGGCAGAGAAACACAGCAAAAGTCCCATAGTGACCTGGAAGTGCCTGGCAGCCAAGGCGTCAGGCATCGGAAGTCTAGATGCGCCCAAAAGCCATGGAGCAACCAGGAACGAAAGAGCTCTGTTCGGGGCTGCAACCATGATATGAAACTAGATGGCTATAATACGTATTGCATTTTCTGACAACAGATAAGCCGAGTCTCTGGGGACGATTTGTTGGCTACTTTAAAGGTAGCCTTTTCATTTATATTCACTACTGCGATTCACTTGCAGCAACTGTTAGGTCACTCGCAACAACAAACTTTGCGATAAACTAGAGGCCCTTGACGCCAACATCGCTCCGTCAAAGTCAACTGCCTCTCTTGAAATTTCTCTGGAATCGTAACCTGGCCACTGGCTCCATCATTCTGGGATCATAGGCAGTTCCTGGATGACCGGCAGCAGTGGCGTTCTCAGCCTTGGTACAGAGTGGAGGGCTCGGGCTTTTTCCAAGTACAAGGCTTGGGTTCTGCCGTCTCGGCTCCCAGTCAATTTTCAGTTGACTCCCGTTTCTTTGGATGATGCATTATCGATATTGGAAGGTAACAAAGGGGATGCTGTTTTCGAAGGCGCAACACCCTTCACGAGATAGCGCCACCTCATTTTGACACCTCTGCCTTGAAAGTCGACATCATTCGTATTACATGGGGTGCGGCACATGCCAGCCGCTTACCTGTCGAAAGTGCAGATGGATCGGTTATAGAGTTGACGAGATGAGGCCTCATGGATCCCTCCTGTGAGTTTGGTGAAATTGCATATTTCCAGCGTCGTATATTCTCTTATATCAATTCAGAGACAAACACCCACTACCCACTTAGAAAATTTGACGTCGTCAGCTTCAGCCGCCAACCGTTGCCAAATGTGGATTGCCTATCTTGCTTGGTTTGACAGATAACCCATGTCATGATCTCCCTGTCAGTTAGAACCTGGCTGCTCCTGTAGGCTGTAGCTATCCATTGCCAAGAGTGTCGACCTACATGAAACGTAGTGCAGAGGATCAACTTCGTCTCATGTGTTGCCAATGTTATCATTATTCATCATCTCAGCCTTACAATGATGCCCTGGTTAAATCAACATTCTTGCATTGTATCGTGTAAACAAGTAACATCTTGTCATGCTTTCTCCCAATATTTGGTAAGCCCAAGTACTAATCTCAAGCCATGTTGTTGCCTCGAAACATGCGATCTTGGGCAGAACATATGATGGTCAAGCCGAACCACATGTTGGCAAGCTTGGTGTATACGCTGACCACAAGATTCAACGATTGGATAACCGAACCAAGTGATGCCATGTTTCAGTCGTTTTGCACTGTTTGCCAATTATTTTATCATTGCACTTGATCAGCTAGCAAATTACACTTTTCTTCTTCTTCTATGTATGTCGTAGCTACTACCTAGGTCTGTCTTCGTTTCAATACTGGACTCTGTCCAAACAGCTGGCTGTTGGCCCGATCGACATCTAGCATGAGTTAACAAATTCCGCAATCTCCTTGTTGAATCTCTCTGGTTCCTCGTAAAATAACCAATGTCCAGAATCAAACACCGATGACCTTGCTAGTCCTTGTCTTGACTTCTCTACGCGTCTCACGCTCTCGAGCATTCCTTCGAGTGGAAAGCAGCTTGATCGTCGACCGGCCATAACCAACACCGGAACCGTGATTGTTTCGATGGCTTCTCGGTGGTCGTAGCGAGTGTGATCTGCCAGTAGTCGTGCTAGCCATGTTTGGTCGCATTTCGCACTGATATTTGTAAAGAAGGCTTCATCTTTGGCTTGTTGCTCAGCCGAAATCCCGTCTTCCTCCTTTGGGGCATATCGATATCCTAAGCAGCCTATTGCAAGGTCGATATGCGCCTTCTGAGAGTTATTGATCCAGTTGAATTGTGTGGCAAGCATGGTCTTCTCGTCGTAACAGCCAGTATGTGCCTTGGTCTCATCCCATCCATCGAACGCTGAACGATCTTGCAGAGGTGCCTGATCAACAAATACAAACCCCGCAAAGTCGTTGCAACCAAAGAGCTCCACGTAAGTCCAGAGCACAGCGGCGCCAATCGAACATCCAACTGGCACAATACTGACAAATGCCGTCTTGCGTATATGAGCAACAAGACCTGAAAGATCAGCTGCCAAGCGCGCGACGTGATAACCACCGCCAGTTTGGCTGGAGTCCCCATGTCCTCGCATGTCTGGGGCAACAACCCAGAGTGACTTGCTCAGGGACGTAAAGTTGCGGATGAAGTAATCGCTAGAGCCACTGAAGCCGTGCATGAGCAGGACACATTTCTCAGGTGCAACTCCTGCAACTTCCTTCAATGGCAAGGAAGACTGAAAGGCGATTTTGCATCCATCGTTTGCGGTGAAATATTCTTTGTGCATTATTTTGGAGGATACGGTGGTCGCCTCTCTAGGTACTAGGGTTGTCTATCTGGCGACTTGCAGTTGATGATGAGAGGGGGTTATATCCGTAAGATGCTTTTGTGGAGTTTTCCACGCGTTCCTGAATTAAAGACAGTCCGGCTGGGCCAGCATTGCATTTGTCTTTAAAGACCTTCAGGTATATTTAATTGTTCTCTATTTTCAATCAATTCTTCAAACATGGTCACACCATTATTAGAACAAGATATCTATCAGATTATCTACTACTCTGCAGAGACCTAGATAATGCTAGGTGGTCAAGGGTAGGTGAGGTAGGTAAGATTTCTTGCCTTTGACCACTGGCCAGGCAACGCTTACATAATAGCCCACCTAGAAAATTCTCTCCGTGTCAACCTCAGCGAGTTCGTTTAACTTACTTCATCCTTTGACAATATGTCCCAAGACTCGACAGACCAAAAAGGTCCAGAACTCGCTGTCGATGCTCACGTGAAGTATGTCCAGAGCCTGGATACAAGAAAGGATGAGCTCGACTACTGGCTTACCGAGCATCTGCGACTCAATGGCTTGTATTGGGGATTAAACGCACTCTTCCTCCTGGGACGGCCAGAGGCTCTCCCTCGACAGGATGTCATCGATTTCATTCTCTCCTGCCAGCATGAAAATGGCGGGTTCGGTGCAGCACCTGGCCATGATGCTCACATGCTGTCCACAGTAAGTGCTGTGCAGATTCTCGCCATGACGGATGCTCTCGACCAGCTGGAAACAAAAGGCAAAGGCAAGAACCAGGTTGGCAAGTGTAGGTATTTTGCAAGGTCCACTGTGCCTCCTATGCACACACTGACCACCAACAGTCATCGCGGGATTGCAGAATCAAGAGACTGGCACATTCGCCGGGGATGAATGGGGCGAGGAGGATACCCGATTCTTGTACGGTGCATTCAATGCCCTGTCCCTACTCGGTCTAATGTCCCTTGTCAATGTCGACAGGGCCGTTGCACACATTATCGCTTGTGCCAACTTTGACGGTGGCTATGGAACAGGGCCTGGTGCGGAGTCGCATTCGGGTCAGATCTTTACTTGCGTTGCCGCCCTCGCAATAGTTGATCGGCTTGATCTCGTGGACAAAGAGAAGCTCGGCCGATGGTTGAGCGAGAGACAAGTTCCCTGCGGTGGCCTTAACGGTCGACCCGAAAAAGACGAGGATGTGTGCTACAGCTGGTGGGTATTGAGTAGTCTCGCCATGATCAAGCGCACACATTGGATCGACCGCGATGCGCTTATCGCTTTCATTCTCAAATGTCAAGATACCGAAACTGGTGGTATCTCTGATCGACCTGGTAATATGGTCGATGTTTGGCATACCCAGTTCGGTTTGTGTGGTCTTAGTCTTCTGGGCTATCCAGGTCTCGAGGCAGTCGATCCAGTATATTGCATGCCCAAGACGATAACAAAGAGACTTCTCGGCTGATCGTCTATACGTATATACGTCTATGAGCTCGTCTTTCCCTTATACATCTTACCCAATGGTGCTAGCCACCACCCTCTGACCATTCATAGCACATGCTTACGACGTTGTTCAGTGATAGCATGTGAATATGGTTGAGGGAAGAGGAACTGTTGGTTTTTTCAGGGACATCGCTTGACCCCGTGGTGTTCGTCCCGTGAAGTCCTTCAAACATTTATTGGCACTAAACTTGTCAAGACATGTGCTCGTATCACAGAACCCGGATAGATATGGATGGTCATATCCCTTTGAACCTGGTCATGTTGGACCGATAGTGTATTACCCTTAATTAATACACCTAAGTATATTTCAATGTCACTACAAAATTTCCTGCCAATGAAGACACAATCGCCTAGCTTATCCTCGGGCTCTCCTCGTGCTGCAAATGTTTGCTCCTTGGCCACAACTATCACACGCATCCTTGTTATCACACACTCCCCTGGCATTTCTCAATACTAGTAGTATATGAAGAGCAGTGCTTGGCCATCTCCTCCGGCATAAGATGTTACTGGCCTCCTGTTCCTTGCGCCACTCAGCTGAAATCCGTGCCTGCCCTTCATGCCTCAGAATGTTTCCTGAGGCTCACAGGGATTTCAGGGCACCTGCCGACACGTTCCTTCCCCCCTGAAAGCTAGACCTGGCTAACCCCCTCTTCAAGCACCCTTCATCTCCTTCCCCAGACTTCTGGTCCTCTACTACCTTACCTTAAGGTTACCTACCTTATGACTTGGGATGTACCAAAATCATCCGAATCACCTGCATCTCCTCTTCCTTTGATACTCCATTGTCTTCAACTATACCAGCCTGCCCACCTGAGTGCCTAGGTACCTTACCAAGGTAGATCTGGTAGATACCTTTTCCCAGACACGACGCTGAGTACACCTCCGAAGAGTCTTTCAATCCTTACTTTCGACTCCGACTGTTCTGGTATTTTCGCATATCTGGCATCGTTGTTTGAGGAACCTTGTTCTTCACAACACTGTCCCGAGAGCTCTTGCTGCCAGCAGAACAGTCCCTACCAAGATACGGTGAGTTTCAAAAGCTTCTTTTCTCCCTTTGTACCTACCTACTTAGGTATAGCTTGAATGACAAAAGAGCCGAGAGGACGGGAGTCATGGTGGCTTTCCTCGACCCTGCAAACAAGCAGATCTGGGCCCTGGAATCAGGAACGACCGTGCTAATTACTTCTACTACAGTATTAAGGCTATCTACCTAGAGAAAGTCGATTCTTTCTCAAGCGCCATGTCCTTTTGACCTAGTCTGAAGCAATAACAAGCAGGAAGCGGACTTTGATCTAGACACAATAAGGAGCAAGGTCTAAGAGGTATGGGAAGATTCTGCACCCTTTCCGCAGACTACCGCTCTTCACAGTATCGAGATATTTATCCTTCGCGCGAGTTCTCCTAGAACCGTTGCTGTCCAGGTATGCCATTCGAGGCAAACAGGGCAGGTGACTTCTGATCTCGTGGCAGACAGCACTTTCCAAGTTCGAAGACGTTGTAACTTCCTCTTAACCTGCGTTCCGGAAGGTCTCAAAGTCGAGCCTTCCTTCCCTTTCACTCTGCTATTGGCCGGCTGTTATCCATGAGAAGCAACAAGGAGTCGATCCTGAATCATCAGTTCAAAAGCTCAGCTTCTACTGCTATAAGCCGCAATCATGGCTCGAAGCAGGAAGTCCACAAAGCCACTACTGGTAAGCAACTTCCCTTCGTATTTTCATTAGCTACTTGTCTTCCTTTCTTCTCGATCACAGACTTTGTCTTATCTTCACTTGCACAAGACCTGCTCTTTTCGACCCAGAACTTGATTCCATCTCCATTTCAACCCATTGCACTCATTATTGCCCTCGTTTTGACCTGTCTGTCAGCCCTTTCCCATTCGTTCTCAGACAAGGAGAATAACGCTCCGCAAGCCATTTTATACGCCATTGATAGCTCCCTTGGTACCGTAGCCCAATCAATTTGTTGAAAATCCGCCCTGAGTCGTTACTGAATAAGGGGTTACTGACCATTACGTTGTGGTTTAGGTCATGGCTACTACAGCGATACCAGGAGACAATACAGCCAACTCTATCAGTCGACATATCCCACTCTTTTGTTCCGTGTGCCCTGAGACTCCTCATTTTTCGGATGTCTCACATCTTCTTACTCATATCGCTTCGAAAGGACACCTTCATCACGAAACCCAAACGAAGCTCAAAGCTCACCAAGATATCACCGCCGCGGTCAAACTTCAACGTTACGAGGATTAGTACTCCCAAAATGGCATCGAGGCACTGTTGGTTGATAGAATGAGAGCAAAGCAGTTGAAGGAAGAGGCTCGTAGCCGGCGCAATCAAGGAACCAATTTTGCCTCTGCCAAGGTAGCGATATCCCCCCCGGTGGTTGTTCCCTTTTCTAACAGTCGAAAGCAAAATAAACGGAAGATTAAACAGGAGACATCAATGAGCCCCGCGATTAAGCTCGAAGGAGACGAAATTCTTGACGGTTTCCCAATCTTCCCGGGCTTCTTTGACCATGAACAAGATCAAGATGTTCAAGAAGAATTCTCTCTTGGAGCCGACTCAATGTCGCTGAAGGGCCAAGTGTGGCCAGGAATGGGGAAAATGGATCTTGCCGACGACGAGATGAGGCGGACTCGGAACCAAAAGAAGCCCAAGTCCGTGATCGACAGAATGAAGAGGGCTTCGGAGCGCATCGAACCTACCCAAGTCATCATGACATCTGAACTAGAAGTTGAAAGGACCAAGGACGTGTATGATGATGCTTCCTCTCCTGCTCCTGGCCAGGAAGAATCAGTATGTACCATGAGAGAAAGTCCCTTTCAAATGCTAACATTGTCAGACACCACCACGAAAAGCTCCAAAAACGAAGCGCAAAAAAGCCACACCTCTTGCTGAAATCTCGGCCAACGCTCCCAAGCAACGCCGTAGTACTGCTCGTGGCCCAAAACTTGGCACGGGAAAGAAGACAAACCCTACAAAGAAACAAAGTCGCGAGAAAGAACCCAAGACATATCCCCCACCAGAAAAATCGCAAGATATCCACGATGTTTTCCGTGATGAAAAGGATCGGCCAGGTGGGTATTGTGCGAACTGAAAAAGGGGGAAATCACTAATACGAAATGAAAGCTTCCATCAGTGAACCTCCACTTCCTGTTACTCGGAATGATAGAAGGTGAGGTTTTGTGCCGCTTCTGTACGAAAAACTGACACCGAAACTAGATTCGACCTTCGCACGAAGCACGGGGCTCGAAGCATTGACAACTTTGTTCATTCAAATCTTGCTTCTCCCACGCCACATCCAAGAGATCTAGCACCACGACAACTTCTAGGCCGAGAAACATCTAACACACTTCGACCTGAATCTTTCCCTCCGGGTAAGTTTGAGGAACACCTGAGCCATCATTTTTCTCAACTGGATTCTGGATTTGGACTTACACACAAACAGGCACATTCAGTCATGTAGAAGCTTCGTATGCTTTGAAAGACGCTACCATCTACAATGCTTCGTCACGCCTTCCATTCATCCCTCCAAATTTCGACCAGTATCGAGGACTTGGCCCAGATCAGTTTCGATTGGCCGCAGACTATGGATTCCAGCTGAAACATGAAGACTACACGGGATCAATCACGGGAGATGTAACACAAGGGACAAATAGTAGTCCTTTCATGGAAGTGCCCGGAATGAACCCTCTTTTTTCTCATGACAGGCCATTCTTGAATCCTTACAGCCAAGCTACACCGAACGCAACATTCTCCCCATTGTCATTTACTTCTATCAACCGACAGCAAGACCACTTACACAATGACGGAATGAAAACACCGCAGGCACAAATTTGTGAGCCAAATGAGAACAACGATGGCCTTGGAGAGGAGCAAGAGCTAAACATGGATGCACCCTGGAACCTGAATGGTACAGAAAATGACCTGGACTTCTCCCACGGCCTTGCAGTGGACGACTCACAAATGTGATTGACAAGATGGGCACCGAGGTAAGCATTTGGCTGACAGCTATCATCGTCCTGACTAAAATAAAGTTCTAACCCTCCTAGATGATATGAAAATGCTGTACATATTACATACGACTCCTTACGCCTATTTTTACCGACTTGCGTTTTTGACATTCTATTTTTCTTTTTCAAATTTTAACAAAATGGTACCGGGTGGGGACACAGTTAGGAGTTTCGATTAACTTGGGACAATGATTAGCGGCGCTCAGACGATCAGTATGGGGAATCTGGGGCCTTAAGGAGGCATATAAAATGGTGTCATGAGAAAAGAATAACTAGGGGGACTTTGGTGTCCGGGGGAGACGGACATATCATTTGACATTGGAGTTACGCGGTTTCAAGACAGAAGACATTGTAAGCATCTTATGGGAAATTAGTCATTCTGACATTGGGTTTATATTTCTTCTATCAAGTCCCGCAAATAGTACGTAGTAAAGTTGTGATGTTATCTACAATTGTTCAATGCCAGATACCAGCTGGTCAAGTTGATCCGGCCCGTTACGTATTACGTCCGACAAGGCACGGCAAACACCCCTGAAGCGACGAATCTTCATTTCTTGCTCCATTTGCCCCGACTTCAGGGCAGCAACATCAATGACTTTCTTGGGAATACGAGCGAGCCTCGCAACGTTCAGGCCATAAGATCGATGAGCAACACCTTCGCCAACTTCGTACAAGAACGTGACTTGTTCCTCGCCATCCTCTCCTTTCTCTGCCTTGAATTTCATGTGAACGTTCTTGACACCATCTAGGCCTTCAGCTACCCGCGCTAGATTTTGATAGTGCGTGATGAAGAGTGTTAGACAGCGGGTTTCAGTGACGACATGCTGCAGCACAGCCTGAGCGATGGCGGCGCCATCGTGAGTACTGGTACCGCGGCCTAGCTCGTCGAGAATGACCAGACTTCGGGGGCCGGCCGATCGAAGGATACGGGCTGTTTCAGAGACTTCAACCATGAATGTAGATTCACCAGCGAAGAGATTATCGCGAGCCCCCGTTCGTGTATGAATAGCATCACAGAGCGTGAGAGACAAGGCATCGGCTGGGACATAGGAGCCCACTTGAGAAAGGAGAACTATAAGGGCAAGGGCGCGGACGAAAGAAGATTTACCGCCCATGTTGGGGCCAGTTATGAGGTGAGCGAGAGGCGAAGGATGCATGAGGCTGGTAGAGAAGGGTATGTAGCCGCCGTCAAGAGTATGCTCAGCAATAGCGTGACGGCCGTTGGTAATAGAGATAGTTGGGTCGGCGGTTGATGGGAGGAAGGAGGGGCGAGAGTAGCCTGGCTGAGCGGCAACTTTAGAGAGTGAGAGCATGCAATCGAGGGTCGCCAGAGCAGATACGGCATCGCGAAGAGGCTGGTAGTCTGCAGAAATGGAGGCGAGCAGATCTGTGAAGGCCTTGTCACAGGCGGCAGCTAGGGCCTCGCGGTGTTGGTCGCGTTCCGTGATGAGGCGAAGTACCTCGGGTGTGTGAAAGCGTGAGAGTTTCTTCGTTCCAGAAATCTTGGCCCAAGAAGCAGGGACGTTTTTGATATCTGTGTTGGGCACCTCAATAAGATATTCGATACCAGCAACAGTGACATATTCGACAGTCTTCTTCTTGATCTTCTCGGCGGCAACAGCACGGTGGCCATCTAGCTCGTGCTCAACATGAGCGATACCAAGTTGATGATCTTGCATATCCTCTGTCTGAAATTCATCACGGAAAAAGCCATATTTGTCATCCTTCCGGGCTGCGACAAGGTTAATGCGCTCGAGATAGGACACAACTGTGTCAAGAATTTGTGGAAGTGCACAGACAGCATCGTTTAGGAGAGAGGAAGAGAAGGGGGCGTCAGAAGGACTCTTGACGGTTGAGTAATAGCTCGCAACCCTTTGGAGGGCCTGAAGCACTGAGAGGAGTTCTGGGCGTGTGCATTTGCCGTAGTAGATGCGGATAAGACTGCGTTCAAGATCGGTTTTGGTGTTGGCCAAAAGTGACTCGAGCTGGGATACAGGAACGGTTGATTGCTTCTCGAGAAGCTCCTCTACGGCGTTGAGACGGGCCTCGAGAAGTTGTTGATCGAGCAGGGGACGTCCTACCCATTTTCGGAGTAGGCGATGCCCTGGGCGCGTGAGTGTCTTGTCGAGCGCCCAGAATAGGCTGCCCTTTTCGGAGTGATCTGTAGAATTGCGGTACACTTCGAGGCTTTCGAGGGTCGTACCATTGATTAGCATATGTGAGCGTGTGCTGAAGCTCTGGAAGTACTTTGTAAGATCGAAGATGTGCTCGAGACCGTATTCTTGGAGATGGTTAATCATAGCCGAGAGGCAGATGGCGACAGACTCAGGAAGTTTCAAGACTTTGTCGAGAAGGGCGGCGGCAGTTTCGTCTTGGGCATTATCTTTGAGCTTGCCCGCGTAGAATTGAGTGACGTGGGAGTACGCCTCAGCCGCCATAGTCTTACTTTTGGAAACGCGCTCGACTCGACTCCGGTCACCAAAAACATTCGTGCTGGTGCCTGACAAGTGCTGCACGAGTTTATCGGTACCCTTGGTTAGCTCCCCCACGATCAAGAACTCGCAAGGTGAGATGTGCAAGAGCCGCGTTTCAATCTCACTCCGCATGAAACCGTCCTCAAAGTTGTCGTATATGATGTCTCCGGTTGCTGGCTGTACGGCAATGATGCCAACATCAACTTTCTCATCAGTGCCCCATCCCTTGGCCTTGGATTCCGTTATACATAATAGATAACCGCCCGAGGGGGCTCCCGAACCACCGCTCTGGTCGAGCTCACCATTCTCATCGATATATGTACCTTTTGTGTAGAGATTGGTGAGCTTGCGGACGAATGGGGTATTGCGGTTGTCTCCAGCCTTCTTCAATGCTGCAGTCTCAATTTGACGAACGACACCGACTTTGTGTCCGGCAGCTACCAGGCGCTTTGCATGTACCGGAAGACGGTGTACCGGGATACTCGCCGAGGCAAAGCGATCTAAATGGGCCTCTGATGGGTCTGTATAGGTTAGAATCATGCGCTCAGGGCGGCAGGAATGATAACTTACGCTCATCATAACGCATCTTGCCTGGAATGCAGACTATACTCAGCTCCTTGGCTGCTATGCGAGCATCCTCGCCAAGGAATCGAAACTTGTAACCGACTTCCATGATGAGGATTGTGTCCATGTGTTTTCTTTTGATGTCAAGAAACTGGATCTCCATAGGGGTGAGTTTCCCTGTCTTGGAACCCTTCTTCTTCGTCTTTGCAGGGGCTGGAGCATCCTCCTCATCAGCGTCGGCATCTTCATCTTCACCCGCCGGCGCAGCATCTTGGAGATTGCGACGCCATGCGAGTGCATCTGGGTGGCCGAGTTTCTTGACGAATCTTTTATGTAGCTCCTGGTGTTGTCGCCTCTCTTCCGCATCGTCATCCTCATTCTGGATCGGTTCCGTGTTCTTGTCACCATCTTGGGTGGTCGGTGCACTGGAGCCGTCATATCGGTATCTTTCTGTCCGTGTCCCTATAGTGTCTTGATCGCCAGCTTTCGATCTGGAGAAGAATGTGCTTGTGTCTTCATTGGCGGGAGTGTCATCAACTCTAGCTCTTTTCAGAGTCTTTCCAGGCTTCTCATTCTCCTTTCCTGCATCATCTAAAGCTCGTTTTCGCGAGGGCGACTCGTTATCTTTACTGGATGACTGTGGCTGCGATTGCGACTGCGACTTGGCGGCTTGTGCTCGGCTTTGCTTCTCAAAGACTGCTGCTAAGCCATTGACGGTTTTTGGTGTAAAGAATGAAGTCAGTGACTGTTGTTTCTTCTCGCTCGATTTCGGAGTGGGAGCCATGTTGAAGATCAGGACTTTGTGGGTGTTGTAAATGGTATTAGCTATAGGGGGTGTTCACATTTGATACCCTTAATCTGTCCTATGAATTTCGAGGTGGTGACGTTGGAGAAAGCGCGTCTCAGAAATTGAGACGCGTTGAGTGGCTGAATGACCCACATTTCTTTCATTCAGGTAATTCTTAAACTGGCACTCCAGACTGATAGGCATACCTTGAGACACCATGATCCATCTACACCTCAAGGTACCTGTACTCCCAACCTCAGCAAGTACTTACTTAGTGTTGAATTTGATCCGACCTTTGCTTGACCGAAATGTGTTAATGAGGCAGAGAGAACATCTATTATGAACTTGATCCTGATACAGCATAGGCAGCAACTTACTGTAGCAATTCAATCACGAGATCCATGTTAAGTACTTCCCAGAGAACTACTTACAATACCTACGCCCACAAGGCGAAGGAAGCACTATAGACATGAATGGATAGATTATTAAGAAGTAATCACTTGCATATCCATCCTTTACGCAGCATTCCTGCACTCCACTCGACAATGATCAGCAAAACCCCGGCAATAGGAGCATTGGCCACTAGTTGGTAAGGGTCTACTCTGTATTGACAGGTTGACATGTGCCTTATAAAAGTCATGATGTGTGTCTGTCAAATATTCGACTTGGTTAGGGCTATTGTTGTTCATGTTTGGAGCTCCAATGACTCGACTTACCTTCGTACCAGTCATTTACTTCGTTCTGTGCTAAGAGTGTTAGTTATCACAGAAGGGAGGGACCTCACCAAAACTCACAATCTCGTTATCACATAATTCTTTAATGTGCCGCCTGAAATTCAACACGGTTGGTCACATACATTTCTTGGCTTCAAAGACGGGCGCTTGCATCGAGGCTATGTTGCTACCCATGATGAGCTCCAGAGCTCTCATAATCCATGATTTTACCCCAAATGCCCCACCCTCCCGTTATTGTTTGGCCCCCAAAC
>JAADJF010000281.1:0-39434 GCA_012932015.1 Fusarium acutatum | reverse complement strand
TATAATTATCCATCCGTTCTAGAATTTACATAATAGAAAAAGAGACTTAATTATTAAATACTTTAAGGCCTTAATAAATAAATAAGAGTGATTTGAATACCTTTAGTGAAATTGGTAACTACTGAGGTATATTGCTTAGTCATTCTGTATGGCATGCTTTGTGTGGCCCATCTCATCATTTTAGACCAAAACACGCCAATACCCCAGTCGAACCTTGATCACGCCAATCACGCAATAAAGGATCGGCTCATGGTACAGTCGCTAGATAACCGCTTTGACATTGACACAATTACTGGAGAATGATCGCCATAGATAAATTGCTCAACTGCCGAGGTTAGAGTGAGCTGCAGACAGTTTTACCCGTTTGTCCCTGCAGCTATGGATAACGACATACCCGATGTTGTACACGCAATGTGAGGTGTCATCTGCCTATATAGACAGCATATTTCTCAGACCATTGCTCTCAGTTTATCATCTCTACAGAGTAATATTGTCACCATACCTAAACATTTCTCATCATGGCCACCACTTTTGAGAGTTCCGACCCAGCTGTCTACAAAGAGTACGAGGCTCAGTGGTCCACTCTCCCCATCGATGCCGAAGGCTGGATCAAGCGTGCCAAAGATGTCGCTGAAGTCCTAGCAAAAGACGCTCCAGCTCGAGAACGCGCAAACAAGTCTCCCAAGGCCGAAGTCACTCTTCTCAAGTACTCTGGTCTTCTCAAGATCCTTGGTCCAGCCAAGTATGGCGGTGGTGAACAGCCATGGAGTGTTGGTTTCAGAGCAATTCGTAAGGTCGCCAAGACGGATGGGTGAGTCTTATCCACCTAGCTTGGTACGAGATATAGAATCTGATGAGTGATAGATCTGTTGGCATGCTCCTAGGCTACCATCTCGTCTGGTCCACAACCGCCAACGTAGTCGGAACTCCCGAGCAAGCAGATCGCACTCACAAACTAATCATCTCAAACAACTACTTCGTTGGCGGTGCCGTGAATCCTCGCGACAACGATCTAAAGATCACTTCCAATGGAGATAAGCTTGTCTTCAATGGTTTCAAGAACTTTAGTACCGGCGGTGTCATTTCAGACTTGACTGTTCTTGAGGGTGTTTATGGTGAGAAGGAAGAGCATATCTTTGCTATTGTTCCGACACAGCAGCCTGGTATTCAGTTTAAGCATAACTGGGATAATGTTGGGCTGAGACTTACGGAGTCAGGGGGTGTTAATATCGAGAATGTTGAGGCGCCGTGGAGTGATGCCTTGGGTTGGGATGTTGAGGCGAAGAAGCCTGATCCTAATATTTTGGCTATTCCCTTTACCAGCCTCTTTTTACCAACGTAAGTTGTTTGCGTGTCTTACTGTTCTTTGGATTTATTAACATGAGATATAGAATTCAACTCAACTTTGCCAACCTCTATCTCGGCATTGCGGCCGGTGCTCTTGAGTTTGCCAAGGAGTATACTCTTAAGAACACTCGCGCCTGGCCCTTCGGCGGCGATGTAAGTAACCCAAACTCTCAAGCCAACAATATCTAACAATTCATCAGAACAAGGAGAAAGCAACAGATGAGTTCTACATCCTCTCCACCTACGGCAACTTCTTCGCCCACCTCCGCGCCACCGAAGCACTCGCCGAGAAAGTCAACGCTGAAGCTGACTCTCTCTACGCCAAGTACTCACAAGATCGTTCTGCTGTCACAGCCGAGCAACGCGGTGAGTTTGCCGAATGGGTGGCTAGTCTCAAGGTCGTCACTACAGACACGGGCCTCAAGATCACTTCTGGAGTGTTTGAAGTCACGGGCTCGAGGTCGACGGCTGCAAAGGTTGGGTTGGATAGGTTCTGGAGGGATTTGAGAACGCATACGCTGCATGATCCTGTGGCGTATAAGAACAGGGAGTTGGGAAGATATCTTTTGTTGGGAGAGTATCCTGAGCCTACTTGGTATACTTGAGATAGCTTTGGCTGTGAGATAGCTCGGAAGATAACCACTGAGAATTTCATACCCCGCGTAGTACTTGAGACAAATGGATATTATATAAGAAGGGTTGAAATTTATCGATACTTTGCCCTCTTCAGCATTTAGTCTCCTATAAATCAGGACCTAGGCAGATGTATCAGAAGGAGCCTCGTAAACCAGCCTATCGCTTTCAAAATGCTGAAAGCCCCTACTTGAAAACGAAAGTTTGTTTAAAGCAAGCGTGACTCGATGAAATCTCTACAGATTCAATATAAGACGCCGGCATCCATACCTCTTTGGCTTCGTTATAATGCTAATCCCCCATAAATCCAACTAAAGCACTCGGAGAACAGTTACTGAAAGCGTAGTCCAGCTTTCAGCTGCATAGCCATGTCTCAGCTGCGAACCGTTATCAACCAATCAAACGCGACGTTTTCGTAACGGGAGAAACAAACTTCAACCACCAAATACCTATCGCATCTTCAGCCGCAGCCACGACATAACATATGACGCTAAAATGTCATTTCTAGTACTAAACTGATACGCTATTGACATTATAGGACACTATCACATATCTTGTTGTGAATATGGTATGGTGCGTGTTCTATACGCGCTTAGCTCCCGCCACAGGGCTGAACTATTGGAAGCTGAACAAAACGCCACATGAACCTCCCCTCTTTGCATTTCACATGCTCGTAAGAGCCATATACGAAACTGGTCACTTGCAGTAACACATGCAATGCACAGCCCAAACGGTGTATAATGAGACTCTTGTGGCTGTCCACAATAAGCTTCGGCAGTGATCGATATTGCACTTTGTGGAACGCCATTCCCTTCTTTGGCTAGGCACCACCGCCTTTTTTGCTCATGATAGGAAAATGTCTCGGAATAATAAGGAATGGTAGGGGATACAGGTCTGTCAGTCAACAAACGAGCTTCGTCACATACTGTGATACCTAGCACGACGCCTCTCGCCCAACGGGTGATAGGTCACAAGGAGGATGACTTGCATGTGCCTGTATTCTGCCTAGTTCGAAGCTTGTGATAACAGGTATAAAGCGGCCATGATCCCCTGCTGAAATGCGAGGGACACACGCACGATGGCTTTTGTACTCAGTAAAGAATCTCTCGCCATTTCCTTTTCTATCATCACACTACTCATTGGACTCTCTCACTTCAACATGATTTCCCTTAAATATATTTTCAAGTCCGTTTACATTCGTCTTTGGAAATTTGTCAATATCTTCGTCCACTGGCACAAACTACCAACCTGGCTTGGTGTCTTCAACCTCCTCGCTCTTCGATATGAACTCCGCGAGAAGAACCTCCACGACACCTACCCCAATGCTGAGTTCCAGGGTACTGCAGCAGATTGCCCGATGAAGAACTCGAAGTTCATCGCGAGTAGAAACTCAGACGGAGATTTCAATGATCTGGTGCAACCGAAGATGGGTTGTGCTGGTATGAGATTCGGTCGAAATGTCCCAAGAAGGTATACCACGCCGCCAACTCAACAGGAGCTGCTTACTCCCAATCCAAGAATCATATCTGAGAAGATTCTTGCTAGACCTGAAGGCGAGTTTAAACCCGCCGAGATCGTCAATCTTCTCGCCGCAGCATGGATCCAGTTCCAAGTTCATGATTGGGCACAGCACTTCCTCGTCACAAACGGGGACAAGGACGTTGAGATTCCTCTAGACAAAGCCGACAGATGGTCTGAGCGCATCATGAGAATCCCCCGAACAAAGAAAGACGATGCCCTTTCGCAACAAGATATCGAGACCCCTACTTATACCAACGAGTGCACCCACTGGTGGGACGCCTCTCAGATCTACGGATCCACTGAAGCTGAGACAAAGGCTCTCCGAGCGCAGTGCGATAAATCATATCCCGGTCAACTTCATGTCACACGCGAGGATGGAGTACAGTTCCTCCCTCGATCGGACGATGGTATTCCCAAGACTGGGTTCAGACAGAACTGGTGGTTGGGGCTTGAACTTCTTCATACGCTATTCGCGCTTGAGCATAACGCTATTGCCACTCAGCTTCATCTTTCGAACCCCAGTTGGTCGAGTGATCAGATCTTTGATACTGCTCGACTCATCAATTGTGCTCTTATGGCGAAGATTCATACTGTTGAGTGGACCCCTGGTATTCTGCAGCACCCGGCGCTGCAGATTGGAATGAATGCGAATTGGTGGGGACTTTTAGGTGATAAGGTATGTCTTCTGACCCTGCTTTATAATAAATGATTACTGACTGACTTCAATAGCTCTGGCATGTCTTTGGCCGCGTCTTTGACAATAAATCAGAAGTCATTTCTGGTATTCCTGGATCAGGTGTCGATCACGACAACGTGCCATACTGCCTCACAGAAGAATTCGTCTCCGTCTACCGTCTCCATCCTCTTATCCCTGACAACGTAGCATTCTTTAGCATTAAAGATGGCCAGCACAAGGGAACACTTCCCATCAAAGAGGTTGCGTTCGAGTCGGCCCGCAAGCCCTTTGATGAGAACAAATCGGGCTTAGGTCTCTCATTCGCTGATGTCTTTTACTCCTTCGGCGTCAACTACCCGGGTGCTATTCGAGCCCACAACTTGCCCAATTTCTTGCGCGACTTGAATATTCCGGGCGATAAGGACTTTCCTCACGGTCGACACTTGGACTTGGGAACCATTGACATTCTTCGTGATCGCGAGCGCGGCGTTCCTCGCTACAATGCTTTCCGTCGCCTGTTTCACATGGCACCCGCAAAGAGCTTCCTTGACCTCACAGGCGGTGATGCAAAGTTGGCTGCTGAGTTGGAAGAAGTGTACGACGGCGATCTCGAAGCCGTGGATCTTCTTGTCGGTACGCTTAGTGAGCCTCTGCCTAAGGGCTTTGGCTTTAGCGACACTGCCTTCCGCGTGTTTATACTCATGGCCACTCGTCGCATCAAGTCTGATCGCTTCCTTGCTGGCGATGGTTGGTGTCCTGAGGTGTATACTCGCGAGGGCATCAATTGGGTTCAGAATAATACGATGAAGGATGTTTTGTGTCGACACTTTCCTGAACTTGCTGCAACGCTGCACAACGTCAAAAATGTGAGTGTTTTTACTAGTCATTGTGATGATCCTGGAACTAACGCAATAACAGGCTTTCGCTCCTTGGACTAAGATTGGTCAGACTGAGGCTTACGCCGGTCCAGAGACTAACAGAGCAAAGAACTAAGGGTCTGATTCATGAAAGAAACGAACCTCTTTTATCTAGGGCTCTGTTCGGTAAATCGTAGATTG
Organism: Fusarium acutatum; assembly: GCA_012932015.1. NCBI lineage: Eukaryota > Fungi > Ascomycota > Sordariomycetes > Hypocreales > Nectriaceae > Fusarium > Fusarium acutatum. The sequence continues at coordinate 34,199 of JAADJF010000281.1, read as the reverse complement.
GAAGCACTTGGGCGTAATTTGTAATTCTTTCGCGACTGGAGGGCTGGCCTTTCTTTTTTGGCCGACCAGAAGGCACACTATCAGAATTAAGCAGTACCAGATCCTAGCAATGCCTGCTTATAGTTCTGCACTTTCAAATCTCGAGCCACTGGCGACTCTTTTCAGCCTGCTGTGTCTCTAGGTTGAAATGAGATAAGAAAGTCAGTCTCACTACGCTTTATACCAACGGTATTTCGAGCTTTGCGAGACAATAAGACGAGACGTCAGCTCTGGACCAATCGTGCCGCAATCTTTGTCGTCTACAGAGCCCGCAGCAATGCAGCACAAATCCTTCGGGAGCTAGCCTTTAGGCTTCTGCGGTCACACATCCTATTTCGTGTGCGTAAAAGCTTCTGGCAATATGTGATATTTGTAGTTGATGCCTGTGGTTGAGAGCTTCCTATCACCACATAAAACTAGAACATATCTATCATCGCCTGTCCCTGGCGGCTCGATGTCTCCATATTTTGCCGCGTCAGATTTCGGCTTCCCATTGGCATATCATCGGTCTGTTAGTGCAAAGCCACTACACTAGCGCTGGGATCTCGGTATTAAATACACCGCGACAGAGTCGCTAGCGGACTCGGCGCCATGAGTGCGCATCGTGTAAAAGCCCGTTTGACAAATATAGATCGTTATTTAATTACAACCTTGAGCTGCATGATAGTTTATCGTCTACTGCTTATAAAACCTCACAGCCTTTTCACAGATATCTCGTTATCCCATTATGATTTTAGTAAATATAACTGTCTAACTTGTCGTTATCAAAATTATTTTACATTGAATGTAAGCCCCATATAACCAACATCACCTGCGGCCACTATTGTATCACGTAGCTTCATAGCCCTCGCCAACATCGTATTGAACACACCCCCAGCACTAGAATGAAAGGCAAGGGTTGAGGGCAACTGGGCTAAGTCTCAACGGTAACATGACCAGCTTAGACAGTGACAACCTCGGTAGGTTCATAGCCACAGGCTCGGTCGAAGTAGTAGAAGCTCATGGGCGAAGAGACAGTGTAAAGCTGCATGCTCGAGACCTCAGCAGTATAGAAGTAGCAGGTCTTGTACTGGACATCAAAGCTGACAGCCTTGCATCCGCCACGGCAAGCATCGAGACAGTTCTTCATGTTACCCTCAGCCTGGGACTTCTTATACCAAGGGGTGTTCTTGGCTCCGACATAGCCAGTGGCTCCGCAGGTCTTGCCTACAGCGTCCGCGACGCAAGCTCGGTCGAAGTAGTGGAATGTCATGGGCGAGTTGGTGACCTGATACAGGCGCATCTTGGAGACTTCGGAGGTGTAGAAGTAGCACGTCTTGTACTGGGTGTCGAAGCTGATGGCTTTGCAGCCGCCGGTGCAGGAGTTGAAGCAGCCCTCGATGGTGCCTTCGGCCTGGGACTTTTTGTACCAAGGAGTATTGGTGGCACCGACGTAGCCGTTTCCACCGCAGATGACGGGCTCAGACGCACCCGCAAGGCAAGGGGAGGCATTGGAGAAAGCCGCAAGGGCGGTAGCAACAACGGTGGAGAAGCGCATGGTGATGGTTGTTATGGTCGCTATGAAGATGTCTGTAAAATTGTTTAAGAGGATGAAGTAACACAAAACCTGGCTCTTGCGGTGCTTTATATAGCAGACGCTGGATGAGCCGTTGGTACATCTTTTGATGCCCTCGCATCCGTTTAGAGATTTCACCGTATGATCCGGAGCGACTCCCACCGACTTCCGAAAGCTGAAAGGCTGAATTAGACTATTGATCGACCTGCATGATTTTCTAAATAGTTTTTGTCTTGGCTGCTACGTTGTTTGCTGCTAATTGTGCTTTTATCCTTGGCCCGAACAATCGGAGATATCAGCGTGGTGTCCCATTGGGCCTAATCAGCTCTTGGCTAGGGTAAAGATAAGCGCCAAAATATCAGGAGTAAAAAAGCCACAACTGATGAGCTAACGGCTTTTAGCCGGGCAGAACATGTGTTGTTTTTCGGGCATTTGGTAGGCTCACAACAGGTGTAACCGTGAATGCAAAGGGGTTTGGGACGCAGCGATGATCGCCAAGATCTGGGGTACTCTGAATGCAGATCTGACAGAGTTTTCAACAGCACCTCTGTCGAACTTGTTAGACATTTCTTGTTATTGAATGTTGTGTACTTGGTTCAAAGATTGCCCGTATTCACAATTCCTTCAAAGGTTTGGCGGCCTCACCCCGTGTGAGATGAAAATGACGAGGTTCGTTTAGAGTTGACAGTCGCCCAAGGCTTTCAATAGTCCAAAGCCACAATTCTAAGCGAACCTGCGGCTGGATCATGGCGACTTTATAGCTCCGCGTACAGTACCCAGTTAACCTTCCGACAACACTCCAAACTTCACTTCGTCCCATTGATCTTGGTGTGCTGTCTGAATCAGAAGTCGGCCGCTTTTGACAGCGCACTGTTTAGCTGCCAACAACCTGGAAATCATCAGGGTCGCTGCAATGTGTCATTGGCTCAGGCTATCGGCCTTACCAGGATCTTGGGTTCCAGCAGCGGAAGACTCGGGGAAATGTGCGGAATTGGATTTCCTGTCCCTTGATGGTTGTGTATCATCGGGTAGGTTCAATTGGATGAACTAAACTGCCAAGAACGATAGCCCCTTGCTGGGTTGTCAGCTTGCCACGCTCTCTTTATATCAGAACCAACCACGCGATAAGATAGCCGAGTGATACGACGTAACGTCGGGTTTCCGACACCGCTGAGACACAGTGACTGAGTGCTTTTTTGACCTCTCAGCCCCTTTAGTTTCAATAGCATGATGCTAACGCACGAGGTGGTGGTTGCATGTAATGTCGAATTGAGCAGCGATCGTGAAAACAACTTACTGTTTTGTTAGTATCATTTCCGGCATTCACATCAATAATTTAAGCCATTAAGATGTCAATCTTCTACCCTGCCCAGCAATACTGTATCGTCTAGACCACAAGAAGAGGTCGCCAGCGCTCAGTTATGGCAAAATAAGCATACGTCATAGGCAAGGGCGCTAATATAGGGAGTCTCCTCTTAGCTGGGCACCTTTCTGCATATCCTTGTCATGTTCTCCAAAGGTACTCTTCTAAAAGCAAACTCTAGGAAAGAACTAAAACCGTGAGCTGGTAGCAAAATACCTGTTCTTTAGAGCTGCGGGGCAAGTCACAGGAGGAAAGGCATTGCTGTATCTTGTATATGAATCGCTAGAGGTTGCACGCTCGTTATGTAGACTATTTTCCTCTTCTACCTGGTAAGCAAGCCCTTACAGGCTAAGCTCATCTCAACAGATAGTCGTGAAAAAATGAGTCTTCTACGCGGATTGATCCCAAGTACCTAGCCTTGGAAAGCGGATAACAATCACTGACAGGTAGGTGAGGAGTACAACGCTACCTCCTACATGTAACAAGGGGCGTTGAGCAGTCAGCTGGCTCTGTCGATCCTAGCAGGGATGACCTAACTCCGACACAAGGTTCGATATTTTGTGAGGAGCTGCAGAGTACAGAGGTTGGAGTCTCGTGAATACAATGGCGTGAATGTCAATTGAGTCTTTTCCGTAGCCTTGGATGTCAAATAACGGAAAGTGATTTTCCGGAGATTAGACAGATTCGGGTCCTGGTTTCCCTTCCCGATCTGTTAAAAGGCGAATGGATAAGGGGATGACAAGGAATTGGGCTATAGTTAACAGTGAAGAGGGGAAAGGCCCATAGTTAGCGCAGGTAGCTAATAACAACCCCATGCACAAGACAGCTTCAGTATATGTCTTGGTGAGTAACAGATTAACTCCAACCGTTCAATAGTCAGTCTGGTTTTATTCCGGAGTGTTGTGCTTGCGACATGTTGCCATTGCCCACTACAGACGATACGTATCGAATAAGGCTGTCGTCTGACGCGGTGGCTCAGCATCACTCAGAATTTATTGGCTAGAAATGCAAGAATTCCCGTGACTCGGTAGACATCCATTCTTATCCAACGCCTCAGAGCCCCTCATTTTGCTTTCTGTTGCACAACCACCTTGGAGTTTGAAACTGAACACACAGAGCCAGCGCTCAACAGGCCTCCAGCTCCATCAGGGCATTAAAATTCGCGAAGACTCTGGCAAGTTTGAGTACAGAAACCCGAATCCATCGGTTCAGAACCTTTCAAGAGGATACCAGGCGTTAAATGGATCCTCTTAGCAGCACCAGCGCCTCCGTCGCGGTGGCAGGTGCCGAAGAGGGTTTCTCAGTTGCAGTCAAGGGTGCATCAAGCAGGAGTTTGAGCTTCTTTTTGATCGAAGTAACTGGAAAGCTCAGTTCATGGTATTATGGAAGGAAGACGATATGAGAAAGTTGCTCGATCGCCTTGATCGCAAATAAGAAAGTATTATGTTGTTGTTCCAACTTCTGAGCATGTAAGGCTCAACCTCAGAGGTCCAATGTGAAATTCCTGACCATATTGCCAAAGGAGCTAAGTACGAGAAGTTCAGGTGCTGGTCGTCATGAAACAGAGGGCTTTGACAGTTGCGAAAAAAAGACATAACGACTCTCATACCAACCTACTGGAGTTGCCATGATACGATCCTTGACTCGCTTGACAAGGAAACAGTTGACAGCATCTATGCAGAATGGGAGAACCGGGGGAGCAAGCTGAGTACAACCGAGTTTGACTTTGATTACGAACTCATCAACACACGGGCCTATCGTCGAGCTCTTGCTCAAGCACAAGCCAAACGCAAGCGAGAGCTACCACGCAGAGAGCTTGGCACTACAGGGCGAAAAACCAACACTAGGATCATGGAGGATCTCATTGACTTGAGCTGTGAACCGAGTCAGCGAACTACTTTGATGCTGTCATATATGCCGCCCCAGTTGTACACGGATCTAGCAGGTCTGCAATTCATGCCAATAACTTCGGACGAGAATGCAGATAGCACTAGGAGCCTTGACAATGGTCAAACTGCCGATCTGATGAATACGCAAGGAATAGCTGGCCATCTGAGAGGATCCGGCTTGCCACCTGAGTCCAGAATAAGAGTTCGCAAGATCGGCCGCCTAGACTCCCGCGATGCACTCAAACTACGACGAAGTATGCAGTGACTGGAGTAAAACAAGCCAAATATCAACAAAGGGAGGCTCTGACCGGTCAATTGGCATCAATAATGGATCTCAATATCAGCATTTTGTCTGCTGCACCCCTAAGGTCGTATGATATACCTAAAGACGGCACTCCGGTCACTACCGATACGTGCAGGAGCAAGGCTACTAAGTCACAGGCCGACATACTCATGGAGTACTTCAAAGGTAGAAAACGCGAGAGTTTTCCTACCGGTAGTCGCCCTACCGTTCGTGTATGCCTAACATCCAGCGAGAGGAAAGCAGTTGACACAAAAGACCATCCTGAGGTTACAGAGGTCAGCGGTGCTGAATGAGCTTCGGATATAGCTTCGGATGAGCTACTCGACGGTAGCCCCATGGGGAGTTTCCAATCCCGGAGCATTTCTAGCCTTCAACAAAGCCTGGCTGACCTTGGAGCTTAGCACGGTCATGGACGATGACGACGAGCAAGTCCACGAGGATCCGCAGAGATGTCAGATGAAATACGACGAGGCAGTGTGACAACAAAAGGAACAGGAAAGAACGCGAAGCATTCAAGGTATTCAATCTTATGATTCAGGATATATACCCGACGATGACACGAGACCTCGGAGACCGAAAATTGCTAAACGATAACGCCCCAAAATCAAACAAAGCGAGCGCAGCAAAAGCGCCGATTCCACCAAAGTCAACCGAGGGACACCGTCAACGGCAAACAACCCTAGAGTTCTCAAAACTGTCGAAAACGCTATACGAAGGTTGATTTTACCTGAGCTTAATGCAAAACGCGAGACAGTCCAACGGAGGCCTCGATTCACTGGAGCAGAAGTCTCTCGTTACAGCTAAGGTGAACAAGAGGGGGGAACCAAAAGGGAAGCAGCTCTCTTGATTACATCGACTTAGCATTATTGGTAAGGGACATAGAGATGAGTTGAGTAAATAATATGAATTGGGGAAAAGGAGGCGATGTAAGAAATATGGCAATACAGAGATTGAGAGACAGGGATCATCATACCAACAACAGAAACATACCTACAGTTCCCTTAATATATGTATTTATGCTTAGTTTACTGCATGCTAAGGATTTGGATTTCCATCAGTACCTCTCCGATGTCTCAAGAAGGTAGCTCTTATAATACATGAATAACAAACCACGTAATGATGGACCTTTGAGAAGACGAGTAGAAGAAAAGGACTGCTATAGAAACAGCTCCAAGCATCAATAGATCGCGCGACGTCTCCCAGATTCTCATGTTTCTCGCCGCTATCTGGCAGAACTGAATAAATTTATCCGAGCGAATAGCGATGGTTTTATTCAAGTGAAACAGTTGGTTGTACATCTTGTTGGGACATTGAAACAAATTATGTCATTCCACATCATCAGAATCTTATCAGCAAATAGGCCCGACGAGCATCAGACTGTCTTCCATTTCTGGAAATCTGGGGTATCGGCCGGAAACGGACTTGTGAGACACTCCGTCCGTAGGATTCTTGAAGTGGTGTGTTGTTGGTGAGGTGACATTGCGAAGGTGGATATTTAGCCGTTGAAGAAATGGATCGACGGGATCGAAATAAGCATTTCTATTTGCGTATATCCGTATAACCGCCTCGCTTGGAAATATGTCAAGTGTTGATGTCAGGGGTATTGTCTGATGTTATTCTCCCGCTGGGCACAAATTCTTTAGACGATGGCAGGCATTTAGATTGGTGAATCATCTAGGTATTAGAAACATCTGTCAATCTCAATATCTTTGTGTCAAACATGTTCTGAGTCAATCTCACATAATGCTGAGCAAATACCACCTCACCCAACCTAGCCCCAATACGCAGCGTCCAATCTGAAGCTATTCGGGAAGCGGACACTCGAAAACTCCGTAGACCAACTCAGACCACTGGCTTTAAGCACACGCCACCAATTCAGTCAAGACAACGCTATGGTTGGCCTGATCTCCTCACGTCAATTGATCACCTGCAACCCTTGAAAAGCGGGCTGCCAATTGATTGGTCTTCAGCGGGTTATCCCTGTAACGGACCCCTGTAATTGCTTTGCTGATGGAGGGTCAGATCTGACCGAGTAACTCAAAGGCCCCAGGTTTTTTACGTTTTCGCATTTCGGTTTCGCTATGCTAAACGAGAAGACGCGTATTTGAACAACGAGGTTGAGATAGTGATTGTATGAGTATCTGATCGTCTTATTTAAAGGGGGATCGATTGAAATAATTATTTTGCATCTCAGTGACTAAGACGTTGAATGAAGAGAATTGGGTATCGTCATAAATGCAGGTAAGTCGTCCGTCAATGTCTGCCAGATGGTCCATCCCCAAAGAATGACCTCAACTCCATAAAGACAAAGCCCAATTGCCAAAGAACTGGTCTCAAGAAAACGTGAAGCTTCATTCCAGGAAGACTTCAATGTCAAATAACGACCCGCCGAACCATTCGTGTTTTCTTCGACAACTGATTCGCGCGAAAGAATGATTCGAGGTATCCATCAATCTGCTCCCGTAGGCGACGGCTCTCTGCTTCTCTTCCTCTTCAAATCATCGCCATCATGTAAGCTCAAAGGTGACTGCTCGCGTTGATTTGGCGGACTATGCTCTGGCGTTGGAAGTCTTATGCAAGTGCAATGCCTAAGAAGTTCTTCACATCTCGCAAGCCTTTCCAGAAGATCTTGATTCGGACGTCTGCGCTTCCTTGGCGGAGCTGGTAAACTTGGAGTGCAGACCGTCTTAAGCTATCGAACCGTCAGTATCAACTCTTCCCGAAGTTTTGTTGAGAGAATTACCCTTATGCAATTTGAACACGGACTCTTCCGATCGCATTTCTTTTTCCTCTGTTGGCAGAGCACGCATGACAGCACCCTCTTGCTCGATTTCTTCGGCTCCGAATCCATAGACGTGTTTGTAACTGTAGGGCTCAAGTCCGTAGACTCATCCCGATGTGAAGCGGGACTCGACATTCTCGTATGAAATTTACGATAATTATCTTTTCTTACAATATCTCAACTTCGCATCTCATGAGATGTCGATGTCGACTTTAAAAGCATATAGCCCAAACTCTAAACCATAGAGGACTACGGTGGAGACGATTGGGTAGGAGATCATGCAACAAATGCATGGTGGGAAATGGGGTGCCACACTCGGGCAGTCGGGCTCGAGACGCATCCCGAGAGCTCTCCACAGCTTCCCGAGGCCAGGGGGTGACATACCGGGATATTGGAACTTGGAGATGCGGATAATTCTGGTGAACACGCGATTCGGAAGACGCAGTCTGTCAAGAGTCCGCTTGGCCGACTTAAAAGGTCTGTGAGGTTTATGTGTTCATTATCACGACACTGAAGTTTTATTTCCAACGGCTTATTGCAGTTTTTTCGTATTGGAAATTCTATTGATATGAGAGGCTGCAGCATTGGACATCAGATCATTATGATTCTACTCGCATGCGAGTCGCTTGAACTCAATCTCTAGATTTCTAAAGCTCAAAACTCTCGGCCTATACTATCTCTGTTAAGAAGCAAGTAATCAAGAAACCTCATAGCACTCCAGAAGATACACAGATCAAGCAAATCAATCATGGCATCAACTTATATGGGCGGTACCTCCGTCCAGCCAGCACCTCTACCGGGACTAGGACCAAATGTGACAGCAAACAATCAGACTACTACTTCGACTCATGACCCTCAAGCACCTGTGAATCCAAGTTCAGACACAACTCCTACCAACTATTCTCAAGACCACATGGCTTCCAAGGACGAGACACCAGCCAAATCCACCACAGAAGATGAAGAGGACTCGGAGCTCGAGCGCAGACACAGCATTGTCCGCGACTTGGCACGCCAGTATACCAACCAGAGTCAGATGTCTGCTATCAGTGGCAATCCCTTCACAGCAGATGAAAACAGCCCCCTGAACCCAAGAAGCGACAAGTTCAGAGCTTTGGCTTGGGCAAAAGCCATTTCGAGATTGCACAGTGAGACTGGCTTTACTAATCGAAAAGCTGGTGTTTGTTATCAGAACTTGAATGTGTTTGGATATGGCCAGCCCACAGATTATCAGAAGAACGTGGCCAATATCTGGCTTGACGCCGCTTCACTTCCACGACAGCTGATGGGGTATGGAAAGACTAGAATTGACATCATTCGAGATTTTGATGGTGTTGTCAAGAACGGAGAGATGCTCGTGGTATTGGGACCTCCTGGATCTGGCTGTTCAACATATCTCAAGACTATTTCCGGCGAGACAAGTGGTATCTACATTAACGATGATGCATACTTCAACTACAGGGGTAAGTTGACAACCCTTCAGGCTTTGGACTGGCTGAACATCACCAGGCATAACGGCCCATGAGATGCATACCCGCCATCGCGGAGAAGCAATTTACACCGCAGAAGTAGACGTCCACTTCCCCCACCTCACCGTCGGCGACACCCTCGACTTCGCCGCCCACGCCCGCGCCCCACGTTCCATCCCCGGCGGCATCGACCGCGAAACCTTCATATCGCACTCGCGCGACGTGGTGATGGCCATGTTCGGCATAAGCCACACGGTAAACACAAAAGTCGGAAACGAGTACGTCCGCGGCGTGTCAGGCGGCGAGCGCAAACGCGTCACCATCGCCGAAGCTTCTCTTAGTGGTGCACCGCTGCAGTGCTGGGATAATAGCACGAGAGGTTTGGATTCAGCAAATGCGGTGGAGTTTTGTAAGACGTTGAGGCTGCAGACGCAGATGTCTGATACGGCGGCTATGGTGTCGATATATCAAGCTCCGCAAGCTGCTTATGATATTTTTGACAAGGTTGTTGTGTTATATGAGGGAAGGCAGATTTTCTTTGGGAGGACGAAAATGGCGAAGCGGTATTTTGAAGATCTGGGGTTTGAGTGTCCTGCGCGACAGACGGTCCCCGATTTCTTGACGTCGATGACAAGTCCACAAGAGCGAATCATACGAAAGGGCTTTGAAGACCGCGCACCGAGAACACCAGATGAATTCGCAGCAGCGTGGAAATCCTCCCAAGCCAACACCCTTCTCCAACAAGAAATCGAAGAGTACAAACGAGATTTTCCCATCAATGGACCTGAAGCAGAAGAGTTTAGAGCGAATCGACGAGCGGCTCAGGCTAAGAACCAGCGAAAGAAGAGTCCGTACACGTTGAGCTACTGGCAGCAAACGAAGCTCTGTGTCTGGCGGGGCTTTAAGCGATTGGTTACGGATCCGACTATCACGCTGACGCAGTTGTTTGGGAATTTCATCATGGCGCTTATTGTGGGGAGTGTGTTCTATAATATCAATCAGACGACTTCCAGCTTTTTTCAGAGAGGGGCTTTGCTGTTTTTGGCTTGTTTGTCTAATGCGTTTTCTAGTGCTCTTGAGGTACACTCCTCGATCTTTATCTTACTCACAGCCTTGGCTAACAGCTTTAGATTCTTACGTTGTATGCTCAACGGCCCATTGTCGAGAAGCACGATCGCTATGCCCTGTATCATCCATCGTCTGAAGCAGTGGCCTCTATGCTCTGCGATATGCCCTACAAGATCCTCAACGCCTTTACTTACAACCTCACACTCTACTTCATGACCAACCTCCGCCGAGAACCCGGGCCCTTTTTCTTTTTCCTTTTCATCACGTTTCTCGTCACGCTCTGTATGTCCATGATTTTCAGAACAATTGCTTCTGCGTCTCGAACACTCTCTCAAGCTATGGTTCCCGCTGCTCTCCTCATCCTCGCATTGGTTACCTTCACGGGCTTCGTTATTCAGATTGACTATATGCTTGGTTGGTGCCGATGGATCAACTACGTCAATCCGCTTGCGTATGCGTTCGAATCACTTATGGTGAATGAGTTTCATAACCGCAAGTTTGAATGTAACTTGTTCATTCCTACGTATCCGGATGCAGCGCCTGAGAATCGCGTTTGTTCGACTGTTGGGGCTGTACAGGGTGAGCCCATGGTTTCAGGGGACAGGTATATCAACTTGTCGTTCTCATACTATCATGCGCACAAGTGGCGAAATGTTGGTATTGTCATTGCCTTCACGCTTCTTTTCCTTGCGACATACATGTTCTTCGCTGAAGCTGTCAGCGCAAAGAAGTCAAAGGGAGAAGTTCTTGTTTTCCGTCGTGGTCACAGACTTGCAAAGAACAGAGTCGATGCTGAGTCTAGTCCAGCGGGTCGCGTGGCTATCACAGAGAAAGAAGGCTATGGGGAAGGACAGCCGTCAAACTTCAAATCAACGAGTGTCTTCCACTGGAACAACGTCTGCTACGATATCAAGATCAAGAGTGAAAACAGGCGCATTCTTGATAACGTAGCGGGATGGGTCAAGCCTGGTACAATGACAGCTCTAATGGTAAACCCCCATCCCAACTCATTTTCTCACCGTGCTGACAAACCCAGGGCGTCTCAGGAGCCGGCAAAACAACACTCCTAGACTGTCTCGCCGACCGCACAAGCATGGGCGTCATCCACGGCGACATCCTCGTCGATGACAAGCTCCGCGACGCCTCCTTCCAGCGCAAAACAGGCTACGTCCAACAACAAGACCTACACCTATCCACAACAACAGTCCGCGAGGCCCTCAACTTCTCCGCCATAATGCGTCAGCCAAAGCACATACCAGTGAAACAGAAGATCGCATACGTTGATGAAGTCATCAAAATGCTAGACATGCAGGACTATTCTGAAGCTGTCGTTGGTGTTTTAGGCGAGGGCTTGAATGTGGAACAACGGAAACGCTTAACGATCGGTGTTGAACTTGCGGCGAAACCGCCAGTTTTGTTATTCGTTGATGAGCCCACGTCAGGATTGGACTCACAGACTTCATGGGCTATTCTAGACCTGTTGGAAAAGCTGGCTCGTAGCGGACAAGCTATCCTCTGCACTATCCACCAACCATCAGCCATGCTCTTCCAACGCTTCGATCGTCTCCTCTTCCTAGCCAGCGGTGGGAAAACAGTGTATTTCGGAGACGTCGGCGATCATTCCCGCAAAATGACTCAGTACTTCGAAGCACACGGCGCAGAACCGTGTCCACCTGAAGCAAACCCTGCAGAATGGATGCTCGAAGTAATCGGCGCAGCACCCGGCTCCGAGACGAACCTCGACTGGCCCCAGATCTGGAAAGATTCCTCCGAGTTTGCTGAAGTTCAGAAACACTTACAGGAATTGTCGCATCATAAGGTTGAGAAGAGTCAGGATGAAGATCCGCATTTGTACGATGAGTTTGCTGCTACGTTTACGACGCAGTTGAAGTATGTGACGACACGGGTTTTCGAGCAATATTGGAGAACGCCGTCGTATATATACTCGAAAGCGGCCTTGTGTACTCTCGTGGCGTTGTTCATTGGCTTTTCGTTTTATCAGGCCCCCAATACGGCGCTTGGACTGCAGAACCAGATGTTTGCTATTTTCCAGGTGCTGACTGTCTTTGGACAGCTCACACAGCAACAAGTAAGCCAAACTTCCTCAAATCCGGTCTAGCAAGAGTAAGACTCACTGTTTAGATGCCGCACTTTGTCATCCAGCGAGACCTATATGAAGTCCGAGAACGGCCCTCCAAAACGTACAGCTGGCAAGTCTTCGTCCTAAGTCAAATCATCGTCGAAATCCCATGGAACACCCTCATGGCTGCGATTATGTACTTCTGCTGGTACTACCCCATCGGTCTATACCGCAACGCCGAACCCACCGACGCCGTAGCTGAGCGCGGCGCCCTGATGTTCTTGCTCTTCCTCGTCTTTATGCTTTTCACCTGCACTTTCACCGATTTCATAATCGCGGGGTGCAGCTCAGCAGAAACAGGCGGAAACATCGCCAACCTTCTTTTCATGATGTGTCTTATCTTCTGCGGTGTTCTCGCACCACCAGACAGTTTCCCCAAGTTCTGGATCTGGATGTATCGCGTCAGTCCGTTTACATACCTCATATCAGCCATCTTATCCACCGCTGTGGCGAATACAGAAGCTGTTTGTGCGCAGAACGAATATGTTGTTTTCCCACCGCCGGAGGGAAAGACGTGTGGGGAGTATATGCAGGCGTATATCAAGAGTGCGGGAGGATATCTTGTGGATGAGAGCAGTAACAGTACATGCACCTATTGTACTATTGGGGATAGTAATGTGTTTTTGGCGAGGGTTCAGTCGCATTATGATGAGCGGTGGAGGAATTTTGGGTTGATGTGGGTTTATATCATCTTTAATGTTTTTGCGGCTTTGGCGTTGTATTGGCTTGTTAGAGTCCCGAAGAATAAGAAGGGGGAGAAGGAGAAGAAAGAGTGAGAAGCGATATTTGGGGATTGATGTCTTCGGTTCTTTGTATCATGTAATCACTATTTATAAGTTTACTTAATAGCGCGCTTGTTATATTCGCTAATCTTTTGTAATGGCTGAATCTTCGTGGCCCTGTTTGAATGGTCCTTGATTTCACTCTCTGCGGTGAACACGAACCATGAGCTCAGACTGCGAGAAAATACCACAGTTAAACACGGTCCAAGGCTTTGTAGGATCACAAATCGTAAAGTCAAACCGTCTCAGCAACTGCAAACAATTAGCCTCATCCCTCTACCATCATCATCATAGCACTTACCTCAACATAGACCTTGTTCAGCTCCATCAAAGCCACCGGTCTTCCCAAACACTGCCATCTTCCATAACTAAAGATCAACTCAAGCGCACTCTCCATCTCCCTCAACTTCTCACCTTCACTCTCCAACCATCTCTCCGGTCTAAACTCTCCAGCATCAGAACCCCAGATATCCTCCCGGCGGAAGATTCCCCACGCGCAGTATCCGATTTTAGTTCCGCCAGGGATGAACTTTCCTTTCCAGGTGTCGCCTTGCGGAGGGACTTGTTTGGACATTAGACCTGCGACGGGAGGGAATATGCGGAGACCTTCTTTTATGACGGCTTGGAGATAGGGAAGATCACGGCCGATTGAGTCGGGGATTATGGGTTCTGAGAAGTGGGTTTTTGAGATTTCATCGCGGAGGGTGGTGTATACGAGGGGATTGGTGATGATGTGAAGCATGGTTGAGCGAATGGCTGTAGCTGTTGTGTCCGAGCCCGCGACACTGCGATTGTTAGCAAAGACACCAATCGAGGCCAGCGACTTACATCTGCAACAAAATCTCAGACTCTGCTTCCTTCTGAGTAAGACCGTGAGCGACGAAAGACCCAAGCATATCCTTCTGAACCTTTTTATCAGGTCCAAATCGCTCAGCCGTGACCTGTTTCGCAATTCTTCAATCCGTCAGCACTTTCACATTGACCTCACTTAAAAACCGGTAAACTCACCCCATCAATTTTCCAAACCCAAGCCTATCCTTCTCCGATGGCAAAAGACTTTTCAAAACCGGCGAACTCAGTACCTTAACTAGCCACGGAATCACAGTCGTCACCATCACAGCTGGCAGCGTCTCCTCCGTGATCTGGATATACTTGTACACATCCGAATCCGTCTCCAAAAACCCAAACGGCTCACCAAACGCCAGGTCCGAAATAACATCAAGAGTAAAAAACTGCGCACGCCGACCGAAATCAATAGGCTTTTTCCCATCCGCGTATTTTCCCAATAAGTTCATGAAGGAGAGTATGTTCTTGTCAATCTTTGGTTCAAGATTCTCCACTTCGCGACCGCCGTAGCCAGCTGACATTTTGGAGCGCAGCTTAAAATGCTCGTCCTCATCGCGCCACGAGAGAATGTTGTTATTGCCGGGATCGAAGCGCATGCCGTCGTACCAATCTGATCGGCGATATTCGGTTCGTACGTTGAGGATGTGGCGCATTAGTTCTGGGTCGTCGGTGAGAAGATCGTTGGGTCCGACTCGAGCGATTGAGCCTGTTGAGATTGTGAGCTTGGGATGGTGATGCGATTACGGCATAAATATACCGTATTGTTTTGTGACCTCCCAAAAGTCGAGGTATGCTCTTCCGCCGCCGACTTTCTTGATTAACCACCATTTGGAGAGTGCTGCTAGGCGAGGGCCTTCAAATTCGCGCAGACGGTTGTACTGTTGCCATGTTGAGAGGGCGGACCAGAGTGTCAGGAATACTGCCACGAGTCCTGCAATTGCGATCGATGGACGAACATCGCCAGCGATTTCACGCAAATGACTAAGAAAAGAAGCTGCAGCCATGATGTCGCTGCCAAGATCAATCTTCAACAATTACCGGTGCTTATATCACCAAGCGTTGAAGCTGTTGGTTCACGGGTGTAGTTTGCGATTAGGGACCAGCGGCCCGAGCCCGTGGGGACTTGGCTTTACAAAAAGGAACAATTTTAGAGGCTCAAGGAGGATCATTAATGTTCCCTTCCTTTCACTAGCATATGATCATGCATTACATTGCATCCATCTCCTCGGTAAGACAGCGAATGCAAACGAAGCTCTCTTGTGTTCCAGCCCCTCCACATTATCTTTAGCGGACTAAACTCAGCGCTAGACCCTCTAGACCGGGAGAGCACCACTAAACCCATCCTCTATCGTTCTAGTTTTCACGCCATCGACCGCGGAGCCCGGGAAATCGATCGCTGGGATCGGAGAGAGGGCATCGTTTTGGGGTCGATGATCCGATAGTGAAGGTTTACCATTGCTATGAAGGAGAAATATTCCGAAGTCAATCGACAAAGTGGCCGTTTTAAGATGCCAGCCACAAGCCACGTCAGTTGTGCTTAGTTTTCTCTTCGCCCGCAACGATTTAGTCCAGTAATGAGGCGCGGCTCGTCACGTTATCTTGGTTATTCAGATGAGGGGGGAAATGATGATCTTTTTTGTTCACCTTTAACGACTCTTTACCGATTTGCAACACGCAGCGTAACGTCGGATTTCAACACAGTGAAACATGACGGCCGATACAGCGGCTGAGAAGCTGGCGAGCGACGATGTTGCGGATCCCAAGACAGCTGTGACTGCTACCGTGACTGAGGGGGATGGACAGGCGCCTACGGCTGATCAGAGCGCGCTGCAGGCCGAGGTTTGCTTTAAGCCTTGTTGAAGGGAATTGGATTAACGAGAATTAGAGTGAGCAGGATTTTCCTGATGACGACTCGGCGATTGGGGTATGCAATATTCAGCATTGTTTGTGGCATGAGCTGACGTATGCAGGATGATGCTGCGAGCAGTACAGCGTCAATCAATTCAAGCATCATGGCCTATCGCACCGAAAATGGAAGAACATATCACGCCTTTAGAGAGTCTAGTACGTTACTCTCGCTCATTTGAAGCATCTTACTCATTATTATAGTCAATTATGTACTCCCCAATGACTCGGTATGAAGCGTACGTGTCTTTTTACTTCCTTGCCTACTAACATCGCGACTTATCAGTCGGAGCAAGACCGTTTAGGTGAGTGCGTTTATACGGGTATCATGAGCATGGACTGATTGGTGTAGATCTCCAACATCATTTGTTCACGCTCACTCTTGGCGGAAAGCTTTATCTCAGCCCGATTGGGGATACCAAGCATTTGAGTCGTGCTCTTGATGCAGGAACAGGCACTGGCGTCTGGGCAATTGACTTTGCCGACGCTCATCCCGAAACTCAAGTACGACACCTCATCTCACTCGTCACATGAATACTAACATTCTAGGTCATCGGCATTGATCTCAGTCCCATCCAACCAAATTTGTACGCCTACAATCTACAAAGTCCAGCTCATTCTCACTGACAAATACAGCCTGCCCACAAATCTCCAATTCCAAGTCGACGACCTCGAAGACGAATGGACATTCACCTATCCCTTCGACTTCATCTTCGCCCGCATGATGACCGGCTCAATCGGCGACTTTCCCAAATTCTTCACCCAATCCTTTAACGCTCTGAGTCCCGGCGGTTGGGTTGAATGCCAAGACATAACATTCCCCGCACAGTGCGACGACGGCACTCTCAAAAAGGATTCTTACATCGATCAGTGGTCCAGTTTCATGATCGAAGCGACGAATAAGTTCGGTCGCACGGCGGAGAGTGCGAAATTTTATAAACAGCAGATGGTCGATGCGGGGTTTGTGAATGTTACCGAGGTGGTGTATAAGTGGCCTACTAATAGATGGCCCGCTGATCCTTATTATAAGGAACTTGGTATGTTGTTTGTTACTAACGTTAGGTGGGGGGTTGAGCTGACGATTTAGGGTTTTGGTGTAATCATAACATCGCGGGTGAGCTGTCGGGTCTTTCTATGGTGCTCTTCACGAGAGGGCTGGGCTGGAGTCCTGAGGAGGTCGAGGTGTTTTTGGCAAAGGTTCGGGCGGATATGAAGGACAGGCGCATCCACGCTTGGTGGCCAATGTAAGTGATCCTCAAGTTTGTGAGGAGTAAGTGCTGACAGGTTCTAGACATGTTGTTTATGGCCAAAAGCCCGAGGCCTAAGCACGGCGGAACAATTAGTCTGCAAACTTTTACAATAATGAATGGAATGACTGAACGTTAGCACCAAGATTTTTTTTCCTTTTCCTAGCTAACCAATCACTATTCCTCTGTGAGGCCAGATTCCCTGGGGGGTAATCATCATCTGGGGTCGTGAAATACAAGCCTAATGATAAAAGCTACATATAAGATACTCATACTGTCACTTTGAACCAGTATACTTGCAGAAATACGGTTCAGATATCGGTATTAATAGCCGGTATCAGCTTATTCAGATAGTTAAACTGAATAAGTCTTGGAACTATACTTCATACGTATTTGCTTGCCACAAGGTTAGACTTTAGGCTGCCAGCGCAGGCAATGAGGACACGATACAAATATATGCTACAATATGGTCAGATTTACATTTAAGCATTCAAAACCAATACTTCAAGCATGGTGTCATATTCGGTCTAAACTTTGCCCCAGCTGGTGTTTGTAACAGGGGTACGAGATCACGTTACACCCTGGGAAGAATTTTCTCTCGGTCATACGTTCAACGGAATAGACCTCGAAACTTCTAACATTGCTCTTATGTCCTACGGATCTCACGTAATGGCACCCAAAAATATACTTCCTTCCACTAACTCTATGGTGTGAGAGGTGTTTAGTCTCCATCTGTCGGTGAGTTTAGACCAAAGTCTGGACCTCGCTTTTACCCAAGTGGAGTATATTTAGTCACCCCTGCCTCAGGCATTTTAAACCTCAGCTATTCTTAACCCGGTTCAACCGAAAACCTCCCTCGAAATACTGTAATTTTTTCGATTGCAGACAGCAACATTCAACATGGTCCAACATCCACTTCCCGACTCATTGATATCAATGGATGAAGCGATGAACTACTGGCAGAATGTCTCCGCTAGCGTTGATGGCATGCTGGGCGGTTTTCCCTCCGTGTCGAGGATCGACTTACAGGGCTCGCGGTCCTTCCTAGCTAAGCTGGGGATTGGCAAGCCCCGGATTCCGAGAGCGCTAGAAGGCGGAGCTGGGTTAGTAAACTTTTAGACATACAACTTCACATTTAGCTGACTGTTTTATGTAGAATTGGTAGAATCACTAAAGGCTTGCTGCTCGATGTCGCTGAGACGGTGGATATCATCGAACCCGTTGCTAAGTTCACCGCTGGTTTGGTAGATACATCCGGTGTAGGCCAGATTCACAACATTGGCTTGCAGGAGTGGCAGCCGCAAGAAGAACAGTATGATTTGATCTGGACGCAATGGTGCGCTGGTCAAATACCCGATGTTATGCTCATCCAATACCTTGAGCGTTGCGCTTCTGCTCTAGCTCCGCTGGGGATTATCATAGTCAAAGAGAATCTGAGTACTTCGGGAGAAGATACATATGATGAACTCGACAGTAGTGTAACAAGGTATGTCTACAAATTCCAGTTTCACTGAAGGATTCATGCTGATGGATGCGATCAGAACGGATGAGGGCTTTAGAGCAATTTTTGAAAAGGCGGGTTTGGTGATTATACGAGCTGAGTTGCAGAACGGGTTTCCAAAATCGTTGCTCCCAGTTAAAATGTATGCCTTGAAGCCAAAGGGACGATGAACGTTGTGCTGAAACAGCTGTTGGTTGGTTGCGCTTCACATGTGGCCAATAGCTGGTCTAAATTGGCGGTTGTCGCGTTTAAGCTGTTGGTTGGCAGAATCTTCGTGGCTTCAGGAATATGACGAATCAACGTTTGAGACTTGGCCAACCAAATAAATGCATTTTCAATTTGCCCCTCGTAAGTCATCAATTCTGCACTGGTAGACGCCGACTCCGTTCGCCGAAATGATATAACCGAGAGAAAACGCTGCTGTGATTTATTGCTCCGGTCGGAGAGCATACATCTTCAACGGGAGTAGTTGACGATTCTTGACAACTGGGAATCCACGCTGCATGTCCGATTTCACCAGCTTCAGCCCCGCTCTCTTGAAAAGCTGCTGGAACTTCTCATCCTCTCTATGTCTCGTCAGTTACAAGCCGCAGAACTTCAGTTGCAATTCTTACCTTGTCACGCTACCGTCAAGCTCATCAAACTTATCCTGCCCCCATGTGCTCAAGTTCTCCTTAAACACGATAATACCATGCTCCTTCTCCAGCACGGATTTGCACCTCTCCAAGAACTGCAGTAACTCCTCGTCGTTGAGATGGCCTATGCACCATTGGATCCAGATAAGATCGTATACGGCTCCCTCGCTAGGCTCCCATTTCTCAAGACCGACGTTATGAATTTCTCCTACGCCGGGCTTGCCGCGTAGTGCATCTGTGAATTTCACCACAGGCTCAACGACATCAACTTGATCTGCAAGCTTCAGCAGAAGACCCTCCGTTATCCTGCCAATTCTATCAAGATCACCATCAGCAAAGTTCCTCTAAACCGTGGGATAATAGCACTTACCCCGCTCCACCCTCTAGAACTCTCGGTACCCTCTGTCTACCGCTCTTGATACCAACCCCTAATCTTGCTAGAAACGTGCGCGAGCCTTGGAGATCGATGCGGGAAACAGAGGGCATTACGGATAAAACGCCGCCAAGCATTCCATTATTGTCGGAGTCAACAGACTCCCAGTATTCTTTGCATTTTTCCGCTTGTATTAAGCTATCGGGTTGTGAGTTTGCAGGGTTCGACATGATGGAAGAGTTATGAGTTGGTGTGCAGAGGAAGAAAATCCGCCTCTAAATTTTGCCTGCATAAAACATTTGTGCTTGATGCTGCGCCACAAGTGGCTTAGACGAGATGATTGTCAGTGTATTTCTTCGTTATGGAAATTAGCTAGTAGCATTTGAAAAGCTTTTAGGACAATAATAATAAATTAAGGCTTCCATACGGAGTTTATTTTGTGTTATCGTTTGATACACTTAGGTATTGAAGTGTTGTTGCTGGAAAGCCCAAACGCCACAGCTGTCGTGCAGGGTAAGTAGATACTCAAGACAACATTGATATTCCATGGCTGCAATGGAAACAGGGTGATTAATTGTGATCCGGGGGGGCTTTATAGGACGCTATTCTATCTCAATCCGAGACAAAACTGCATTGAGTCATTGTCTTGTCTAGTTGAGCTATTGAAAGTTGCTCATCAGCTGAAATATACTCTTTCTGGTTAATGGGCTGATAGGCTACACGAACTTATTCGGACTGTGACAACATCAAACAAGGAGCTTACTCACAAACCCATTACAGTCTTCTTGAAACTTCTTCTTCTTGGCAGAATGTGCGGTCTCTCAATGCCTAGAAAAAGTGATCTCGGCATGGGAAGCCAAGTGCCGGCTTGGCAATACGCGATTCTTGGTATTGTTTTGTCAATAGAAGGCGCCCCATTGATCCGAGGCAGTGCATCTTGGCATCTCTTCTCTCTTTGACATTTACTAACATAACCGCACTCTCGATTATAGTTCTTAAAATTCAAGAAAGGCCGCATTTCAATATCTAAGAATAGCGGTTCTTGAGATACATAATTCGACATATCCACTAAGACAGAGCCCATTAACAATATATTGCCCAGACTAGTCCACGTACGCATTGTCTGTGCACTCGTCTTGGCGAAGCAATTCAGAGCCGAAATCGCCGGATCCCAATCTCTTTTCTCTCTCAGCCCAGACAATTTTCGCTCCTAATAATAGTGGGCCCACCCAGCACGTCATCCCGATTCAAGGAGTGACTCTTTTTTCTTCTCTCCCTTCAAATTAACTTTTCGAGGCGTCGACTAAAAATCCATTTTCGCTTTGTCAAGGACGTCATACTCGCCAGCTTATCTTCGCCGCTGAATTGAAACGGTCGACGTTGGAAACGACTTTTTTGAGAGGAAATACGTTTCGGCAGTTTCTCCGAAATTTTTGGCATCTCGGTCAACATGCCCGACTCTGGCAGCGATAACCCCGAAGCTGGGCCCAAGGGAGAGACAAAGAGCCCTGTGGCCAGCAGATTCACGACAGAGATCGATACGCGATGGGGTGATATTCTGCTGCTCATTTGCTTCTTCGTGGCTGGTCTCGTCGATAGCGCTGCGTTCAACATGTACGGCTGTTTCGTCAGTATGCAAACAGGTCAGTTCATATCCCTCAATTGATATCTCAAACCTCAAACTCACATCATGCAGGAAACACAATCTTTGTTGGTCTAGGCGTCAGTCATCAGCCTGAAAATCTGCCAGGAAAAGCATGGTCTCGCTGTTTTCTCGCCATTGTCTGCTTCGCTTTTGGAGCACTCTTCTTCTCAAGCTTCCACCGATTTTTCGGACCTCAGAAGCGTTGGGTTCTTATCACGTCATTCCTTATCCAGGCTCTTCTCACTGGTCTTGTCGCTATTCTCGCTACGACCGGCGCAGTTTATAACCATCCCCACGGTCGGGAAACAGTGCATGAGAATGGCTGGATTATCGAGAGAGTCCAAGACTCATTTCCAGCAACTGACTACGCCGCCATCATTATCCTCGCTTTCCAGAGCGCTGGCCAGATTGTCGCCAGCCGTGTCCTCAAGTACAACGCCATGCCCACCATTGTCCTGACAAGTTTGTACTGCGACATGATGAGCGACGCAAAGCTCTTCACTGCACCTATCAACGACAACGCCGATCGAAACCGAAGAGCCACTGGAGCTGTGCTTCTCTTCGCTGGTGCTGTTTCCGGTGGTTTTCTGTCCAAGTCTTGGGTTGGATTTGCTGGAGCTCTTTGGATCGCTGCGTTCCTCAAGCTATGCATCACTTTCGCTTGGGTTCTCTGGAAGCCCAAGTCCTCCAACAAATAGACGAATGTAATCCAAGATGGGCGAAAACAGGTCGAATTATGCTTTGCGTCTGAGGGCGCACTCAATTGTTAGCGTTGATATCCAGTGTCTAGACGTGTTAGATGGTTAGAGGTTTATAGAATTGAATAGAATAGTAATTAATTGGAGATTTTGATATCTTCTCTCGGAAATCGATCCTAGCTCTCTGAGCCTCTGTGCACTGTTTTTATACTGCTGGCTAACACTTACGCTGCTGTTTATGTCTCTTTCCGTTAAGGCCCGGTTTGTGTATGAAACTTCACATATTCTGCTATCTGAACGATGTTCAGGCACTTGATGCAGTGGCCGAGAGTCGTCGCAATCAGTATGACTTACCGGATCATAGAGAACTTCGGTCAACTTCCTTTCCGGGCCACAGGACCATAACGCTCGACGCCACATTCTCAAGACAAAATCCTTCTGGCTATAATACTGACGCCTCATCACCAAATCATGCCATACCAACATGAAAGCTATGTTTCCGATAGCGATGGAGTGAGGCTGAATCAATATGCCAGTAGACAGTAGGCAGAATTGGGGGCCATCATCAATATCATCAGGAAACACCGCATCACTCGTCTCGGTTAACTGAGTGAGGCCTCATTCTTTGGAAGCGATGCTGACATGGTGTCCTACTTCTCAAATGAGGCAACGCCACCCAGCCAATGAGTGCTTTCTGAATCTGTAGGACATGACCAAACAAGTAGCTGAATTAACGTTTCTCCAACCTCTCAGTCATCAATCTGCATTTTCAGGCTGTCAAGCGGCGCAGCAGCATTGCTGACCTGATCACGTCTTACGTGGACAGCCATTCGCCCTGTAGGATTTCGCCTTGCTTACCCTTCAACATGGATTGCTTGTCGCTGGCCAATGAGAAGAACTCTTGTAGACATGTCTCGCAAGGCTCTGGAGAGCGTCATCCGTAAGCATGATATGATAAAACCTTCCTAATATGGAATACGGTGAAAAGTCAGCCTTTCACTTTTGTTCCGGAGAATTTGTTCCGAAACAGTAACCGTTGTACTTCAGACATCCTTTTCAAACCCCTTGTTTCTTGAGTCTACAACTCAGTCCAAGATCTTGGCCACACTCAGTCAGGTGTGCATATGAGAGAGTCATCAGGTTCTGCCTCGTATGCGACGCGCAACCTGCAGCATAGATAACAAGGCTCAGTTCCTCGCGAGCATTCATCTTGATTGACGCTTCTCGTCTTTCAAGCTTTCCAGAGCTATACCGATGAGAACCCATTTCTCCGCGATATAGACAACAGCTCAATCTGTATCTTGCCTGTTTCTTCAACCTGCGCAGCTGCTGGTATTTTCTCTCTCTCTTCTCATATCTCATCAGCCAGCTTTTGCCCTTTCGACCAGACTTCACTCATAACTCACAATGTGCGTCTGGATCATGAACACCAACCACTTTCTATGTGGTCACTCAACCCTGACCCGAGCGTTCTCGATGAAGACTGGGTGCTGGTTTACCTGTAACGTCATTACTGCTGAGGTCGTAGGCCAGGGTGTTCACAACTGGTCAAAGCCTTGTGCTTCATGCATCTCAGCTGGGACTTATTGGAAAAGGGGAACTAGATGGTACCATAGAGCTTGATCTGGCAAGCCAAGAAGGCCTTTTTACAGATATCTGTCTTGGAGTCAACGGCGGCATTGGTTGTAGTGCTTGCCGTTTACCGTGGTCACAAGAAAGACTGAACTGCTGTGCAGTCATCTCGTGGCAGCCCTGGGAGTTTCGTTAGGCGGAGCATGTGTCGGGGTGATAGAAGCTCAAGTGGACGAGATGATTGCGTGTCAACGAAGTTATGGTGTTAAGGACATGCATGTTTCGGAGTATTGAGGGACCTTTGTGTTATCGGAAAGCATGGTTGATCAATGGTTCTAACTGAATACCTTGTTGGATTCTTGTAAATAGTTTCTGGACTTTATGTAACGGACGATTATCTTTATGATCTAAGTATATCATCAGTGCTCCCATTATGGCGTGATGTTTCCTTATCCAAGTCCCCAAAAGCAGCCTCCTCCACTGAAGGCTCCTTTCTGAAACTCTTATGGTGGGGATCCTCATGCTCTAGGCTATTCAGCTGATAGCTGTGCGAGGGTCTGCCCCTCCAGTTCCCGCTGGATTTTGATGGATTCTCTCCTTGATGCTTCGACCTGGCTGTGAGACCGAGAAAAGTCAGGACTCTAGGAAGGTATGTTCTGAGGAACGGTTTCAGGCGCATCAGGTTGTTGCATACAATTCCCATGTTGAGTTCGACCAAGGACCATACACCAGCCTCGGCTTGTTTCCGTGTGAAGTCGGGATTGGTGGCCATGATGTGGACGTAAGGAGCTCGGACGATAGATGCGATCAGAACGCTGCGATGGCGGTTAGTATTTCTTTATCTCGCAATCAATCTGTAGATACGTACGCAGATCCGATGGACAGAATACAACCAACAACGACCTTTTGTCGGAATGGTATTTGAAGATTATGTAACGTGGGAAGGGGAAGAATGATGATGGACAAATCAGTCGCGATGTTCAAGACGACTTGGGAGATGGCGAGATTGTTCAAGCACACACCCGACCCAACGTCCTTCGGATTGCAAGGCCCTGAAAGTAAGACGGTGAAGGTGATGGTATAGATCAACAACGCAATGGCAATGACGTAGACTGAGATCTGATAGCCTCGTGCTGGGCTGATGCGGTAAAGAACGGACAGGATCGAGAGCTTCGTTAGGGTCGGGCTCCACATGTACGTTAACGTCGTCGGAGAGAGGTACTGCCATCGTTAGTGAATAACGACAAGATCTAGAAGATCAGTATATATACTTTGTTATACTGAACCATATCCGCAAGAGAGACATCCCAAGCATGCGATCCCCATCCGTACTTCATCATGAAGCAAACAGAGATGAAGTAGCCCAACGCCGTTCCCCATGCAAGCGTGATGAGCACGACATCAAGTTCCCATTCCTTGACGACCAGTGCGCTTGTGGCATATCGAAGAGCGAGAGAGACCGTAGCGAGAAAGTACGTGACTGCAAAGACCGTGATTGTCGCGAGTTGCACGTCGGAGAGCGGCCTGGCAAAATTGGACTCTTGGCCGATTGGCGGCGGTACAACAGACGTGTTGTAGATGTTGACCCCAGGATCGAGAGTAGCCATGATGCCGAAGACTTCAACTCAGGGCAAAATGCATTGAAAGAAATGGGAGGGAAGTCACATTAAAGCTGGCCGAGGGCTTCACCTCAGCTGGACAGAATGTTGCATTGTAGGATTTTTCGTAAAGCCAAGCCCGTGCAAGGGTTCAGAGTCCGCGAGCCCCTGGGATGCAAGGTCGTTAGTGCCAAGCCGGCACCAATCAGACGGCAATTTCTTAAGGATATAT
Source organism: Fusarium acutatum (assembly GCA_012932015.1). Taxonomy (NCBI): domain Eukaryota; kingdom Fungi; phylum Ascomycota; class Sordariomycetes; order Hypocreales; family Nectriaceae; genus Fusarium; species Fusarium acutatum. The sequence continues at coordinate 8,559 of JAADJF010000281.1, read as the reverse complement.
CGGCATTACTCTGTAGAATGGACATGTTTGTGATGCGTGACTCCTGAACAAGCTGTTGCATTACTGGCATCATGCATCAGCCCTAGCGAGTCGTAGCCTGTATGGGGTTAGGTTAATGGCGATCAATGTCGGGATCTGGCCACCGTTGAGACCAGTATCAACCTATATAAGGCTACAAGCTACGGGTATTCTCGCGGGGCTACCTGTGCTTCGGAGGAGATTCAGGTCAATTACCAGATTTATGGCTCTCGCTGGAGGCATCTTGGGAACTTCTTAGAAGACCATATGAAAGTTGTTCACTTAATTCAAGCCTTGTCAAGCGAATAGCTCCTTCGTATTAATGACTTGACCTCACCAAAAACATGAGAAAGACATGCAGAAAATAGCATGACCTGGTTTCCTGAGCTGACGATGAAGGAATTAGCGTAAACTTAATATCTCGGACGATGAAACATGCTCCGCTGACAAAATGGCGGATGTAACTCCCGGCCGCATCTTACAAGGGTGAACCAACAATTCTCTTACATACAAGTTACAACTGACCAGGTTTCTCACCGGACGGGAAATCTACTTAGCAAGGAGTTGATACGAACATTCATAAGCGAGTCATTCCCTTGCAGATAAGCTTGTTCAAAGCGGGTTGCAATAAGGGCCCGACAAGGGTATATAACCTACGTTACTGGCTGATGCAACCAAAAAAGCAACACCATTTTCTCTCCCAGTATCCTCCATTTAAACAATCGATCATGATATTCAACTCCCTTGTCACGGGGTCTCAAGCCCCGAGGAGTGATTTCGATAGCGACAAGCCGCTGCCGTTAACCCCGGACGAGGTTACCTCTGAGTGGCTATCCCAAGCTCTTGGCGTTGCTGTGAAGGACTTCAAGATCAGTTCTGTCATACACGGCACTTCATCGAAAGTCTTTGTTGACCTCACCTTTGGCGATGGTGTAAAGACTGAGATTCCTAGTAGGGTTGTGCTCAAGGGAGGGTTCAACCCTGTGATTCGCGAGACGGTTCCTCAGATGTTACCGACTTATCGCCGTGAGGCTGAATTCTACTACCATGTCGCTCCGCAGACGACGATGCTTCTCCCAAAGATCTGGTTCGCCGGTACAGACACTGTCAAAGGTCAAGGCATATTCATCATGTCAGATGTATCAAGCGAAGCAACCTTCGGCACACCATTAGAGCCCTGGGCACCTGAACGAGTTGGTGAAGCATTGAAGCAACTCGCCAGTCTGCACGCAAGGACGTGGAATACCAAGGAGGATGAACATCCCTGGCTCTTTGGCAAAAATAGATCAAAGTTGGAGAACCCTGTTCGAAACATTATTCTGGCGCTGCTGGAGCCTGCACCATGGGGAGCACGCTTTGACGCGAAGGTTCGGCCACCTGTTGCGAAGGAATTGCTTGATCCTAATCGTATACGAGCGGCCTTCCAAGCTCTATGGGAATATGCGGATGCGGATCAAAAGTATTACTCTCTGATACATGGTGACGACCACGTCGGCAATACCCTGATTGCGAATGACGGGACTCCTGGGTTCATCGATTGGCAGGGCCTGCAGTATGGACCGTCGGTTCTAGATCTGGCTTATTTCCTCACGGGTGCTTTGACGATTGACGATAGACGGAAGCATGAAGCAAGGCTTATTGATACATACTTGGAGGCTTTGCATAAAGAGGGAGGACCGAAGTTGACAAGTGAGGATCTGTGGGATGATTATCGGCGATACAGTCTGCAGGGATTCCTTTGGGCGATGACTCCTCAGACTATGCAGCCGGATGAAGTGGTGTTTGCTATGGCAGAGAGATACTCAGCTTGCATCATTGACCATGGAACTCTTGAGTTACTTGGCGTTTGAGCTAGCAATCGAGAACAGATATGCATTACAAAAGAATAAATGATGCTTGCGTTTGTTAAATGATAAGCAATCAAATGATTGATAAGTGACAAATTTGATGGACAAACTGAAGAGGGTGGTGAAGGGTAATATAAAGAATGGCTGAAGATGAGTGCCGCCAGGGTTCCTGGATGTATCGACACTACTTAAAGGGCAAAGAACCCATCTACATATTGTCACAAACTATAGCAAGAACTTGAGTATCCCCAAAAATCATGTTATATTTCATCTTTCCTATAATAAACAAATCCCAAAGACCCGTTCACAAAAACTAAAGCGAAAACAAGAAATCAATCGCAAACATCATAGTTTACTCAGAAGCAATAGCGCCGTCAATGCACTTAGTACCCTCAGCAACCTTGGAGACAAAAGCCCAGCCTCCGTTGCAGATACCCCAAGTAGTCTCGGAGAAACAGTGCATCATGCCAGACTTGACATCAGAGGGACAGGCCTGGAACTCACCAGACCAAGCGGGAGCGCCGGCTTCAGGCTTGACTGAGTCGACGGGGGCGGGAGTATCTGTGGGTTGAGCGGGAGTGCTGGGCATGGTGACCATGCTAGAGGGGGCAGCGGGGGCTGAAGGCTGTTCAGGTGCAGGTGCGGGAGCAGAGGGTTGTTCGGGAGCGGGTGCAGGGACACTAGGCTGAACAGGAGCGGAAGGGGCTGCGGGAGCACCCTCAACAGGAGCAGAAGGCTGTTCAGGCGCAGTGGCGGGAGCACTAGGTTGAGTGGGAGCAAGAGAACCAGACTCAGCAGGCTTCTCCGGCTCAGGAGCTGCAGCATCGTCCTTAAAGTTCGGCTCAACACCCTTTGCACAAGTACCCTCACTCCCAGGCGTACCCTGCTCATAAATCTTACCAAAGTCACCAGGCTCAGGGAAGTTGATGACACTTCCACTAGCACCGGTCGTACACTCCCCAGGAATGTTGGCGCGGAAAATAGCAGGCAGCGTATCAACGTATCTACTATCATCCTTCCCTCCTACGACTTCAATAGGAGAGCAGACCATGTACATCTCGCGATTACCAATCTTGTTAAACCAAGTCCAAGCAAACGTCGCCGGCCCATTCTGCATATCCTTCGGAATAGGAATGTTGAACTGCTTAGTACACTCCTTCCCCGTATCATTCCCACACTCCTTACCGTTCTCACGTCCATGCGGGTCAGTACCAGTAGAAGGGATGTTGCCCTCCGCCTCAGCGGGACAACCGCCGATGATGCTGTAGATGGTGTGCCACTTCTTGGGATCCTTGGGGGGTTCCTTTCCGTAGGCGACGCTGAACTGGCATGATCCGCCGCCGTGCACGGCGCTGCCCCAGAACTTGACGAGCTGGGTCTTGCCGGCTGTAACTTTTGTGACTTGCTCGGAGTGCTGGGTGCGGCCTTGGCAGGGGAAGGGGAGGTCTGCGCTGAGGGGCCAGGTTTGGTAGAGGGGTTCTGTGTCGAGGTTGAAGGGGTGGGGTTCGACCATGATGACGTGGGAGGTGACGTGGGTAGCTGCCAGAGCTAGGATGCTGAGGGTTGAGAAGAGATAAGGCATTTTGGTGGTGTTAGATGATACTTCTCTGGCAGGATATGTGTTTTGTGTGTTATTTTTGAGTTGTGAAAATTGGTTATTGTTTTGCAAGATGCAAGATATAAGTGTTTGATGGGATGAAGTGAGATAAGAGCTGGGAGGTATTCCGATTCATTATATAGTAGAGTTTGGCAGTCACATATTTAGATGTTCTTAGCAACAAAGACTAGTAGTAAGTCACCGAACACAATGCTTGTTGCCTGTAGAATAGTGAACGTACTGCTATCAACACCCAAAACAAGAACAAAGAACAATCGACTCACATTGAATGTTCACTATTCACCAAACAGCCTTAGAGTTCACCCGTTTATGACCAATGAGGTGACAGGGAACAAGCCAATAAAGCCCCAAGTGACCAAAGGATTACTGAATGGATGGTGTTGTTATTAGCTACCAGCGTTTTAGATAGTATTAGGATACCTAAGAGAACTTAATGATAAGCTTGGTATGTTATTTAACCAATTAACCCTTTTACCGGCTGTAAAGCCTTATGTTTGCCGACGCTCGGAGGATTTCAGATGTTTAAAGATTCTCATGCGCTCACATTTATACAACTCGATAAACACGCTGTGAGCATTGACCTCTTGTTTATCCTACAATTTTATATAATATTTGATTGAATGATAATTATCCCAAGAGAGAATTCAGGGAGTCAGAAGAGCCATGAAATTAAATTACATTACCGAGGTTGACTGGTCTAAAGGCTTGGCTGAGATATACTAAACTTAACCAAATCCTTTCATTCCTCTAAGAGAAGTCTTGAATCTTTTCGCCATGCCTTGAGAGACTCCATGACTCCAGATATACATACATGTCGGAAGCAGGCCACAGATCAATTGGGCCAAAATACTCGTACAAACTCGCTTCTAACAACGCTCTCACTTGTCCTTGCTTTCGCCTGGAAGGCAAAATGCCCTCTATCCTAAGAGATGAAAGACTTAGGCTGGTGATCATAAGCCTAGGAGACTTTTCGGTGAGTTAAAGGATGAGCTTAGAAGGATTTTTGATGATTGACTTTTACGTCTTGCATCAGATCCCGGAACCTTCCTGCTCATTTCTGCCATCCTTGTCACTTTCGCCTCCTTCGCTTTCTGTATCCTCATAGCCTTGGCCCACATACCACCAATCTTCGTCCTGGAAATCCCAAGGGTAGCCATTAACTTGCTTTCAGCGTGAACGCTCAATAAACTCCCAGCTGTGGATCGGACATCCCGTATCCTCCGGCTGAAACAGGTATATGGCAATGCGTAAGTGATCGGCATGCCATGAAGCTCGAGAAGAAGATCCTCTAGTTGCGGCATAGAGGTAAGAACAGCAGTGACATGGCCCTGATCCAGTATCTGGAATCCTTAATCACTATCGAAATCGATCTCTCTCGTTGTACAGCCACTCAGGACGAGATGGAACTTGGTCAAGTTACTGGAAAAAGAAGATATAAGCTTCGGTACAAGCGGTGAGCGGTCATTGTCGAAGAGCAGAGCTGAAAGACCCGGCTGGTGCAAAGGGTCGTGTCCGTCTACAGGGGCAACAGGGGCATCAACCTGAAGAGACATATCGACCCTGAATTCATTAAGGCGTATGCGGGGGTCACCGAGGACCTTGAGGGCGATGGATATAGCACGAACCTCTCGCCCGATCGATCGACAGAATGTAAAGCCCGGTACCAGCCAATTAAGGTCAGTCCAATCGAATCATTCGGTATTTCGTTTCTGAAAACTCATATGATTCCCTGCCTGAAACTTGGTTAGTGTTTGGCATGACACAACGGAAATGGTGTCCAGGATGTCAGAATATGCCTGACGTGGGAGTCCACATTCACCATAAAGTGACCAGATCTTCTACTCTGACCTTTTCTTTTGGCACACCGTATTGACTTACCACCGGATGTCGGCCGTCTGGGTCGCGTGTCCAGTAAATTTCCCCCTTAGCAGCTGGTAGACCATATCGGTTGATCAGAGTGTCCAATTCGTCATGATACCAATATAGCTGCATCATTTCCGTTCTGCTAGGGCGATGCTGGTGCTATGGGCTCACCCAGTCGCATCTGGGCGCGAAAGGAGGTCGCTCTTGCTTGGAGATTCCAAGACGCCTCCACATCTTGACGACTGGGCTGCTCGATTCTTCGCTCTGCGCGCCTGAGAAAACTTCCGAGCAATCATCGGCCGTGCGGTTGCTGGTTGGGCACGTTTGAGGGCACTGACGTCGGCATGTCTTCGGCGGTTCGTGTGATGGCCTTTGAGGACAGACTTGTAGAGAGTGTTGAACTCTTTGTCAGGTTCATCAGACCAGACTCGCCTTTTGTTTTCAAATTAGTCTCTCCAGTCATAGGCCTTCTTGCGGCCGGGCCAATTTTGGGGATACGAGGCTACAGTCCTGTAGACCTCCCAGTTGGTGAGACGAGGCGACAGGGTGGTATCATCAATCACGAGTTCTTTGACGCCGCCGATGAGAAGAGGATTGCTCGCGACGAGTCGGAACACGTCGAGATCGAGCTGGTGACATGAGAGGTAAAGCACAGGATAGAGGTAGGGTGACGCGATGCTGTTGAGCTTTCGGCAAGTTGCGCGGGTCGCTTTGAGTGCGTTCCCGGGAAGAAGCTCAACCACAGCAACTTGCAACTCGTCCGGTAGTCTGAGAATATGACAGGACTCCATGTTTGATGGTAGAGATTTGGATGATGTGGGAGAGAAGATGAAGGAGCGGGGTTGCACGCGAATGAGGGAAGTTGATTTGGTTGCCTGAGTGCCTTAGACGAGTGAATCTGGCACTGGCACCTGCCATCCTGTTATGTCACCTCACAATGTGGGCCACCTACTTCTATGGATAGTTGTGGAAGATAACGTGACATGAATGATCTAAACCTCAGAATTTGTTACATCAACTTAGGTAAGGCTTATGACTGTGGTCTGTTTTTCACAATCTTGACAAACAAGTCTAATGTATGATGACATTGTAGAATCTCATCTAAATCTTAGGAATGCGACCTGAGCTTGTTGCTACACAAACAAAAATGGCCATAGCTGCCTACCTACTCACAACACAAGTCATCTGCAGACTGTTCCCTCACGGATCAGGGTCCATAGCGGCACGCAGCAACATCTCATTGACTTCCTCTCCCTGTGCATTCAGCCAGCGATCCCACTTCCCCGTATCCTCGTCATACTTCCAGATCTGCCCGAGGTCCTGCAGTGTCTCATTCCTTCCGCATTCGGTAACAGTAAAACCCTCGAACACGTTGTCAATGTCGGACCCTTCTTCCAGCTGTAGGATGCCTTGATCGTGGAGCTTAGTCAGTTGATTGGTGACTTCCCACCATGACAGCTCCTTATCATAGGGCCTGAGGCTGCAGTGCTCGATGATAAGGGTCTTCAACGTGCCACCGTGACGTTGGACGAAGTCGAGGAACATCTTGGGGTGCAGGTGACCGCAGCTGAATTGAACAACTCGCAGGCGGGGGAACGTCATATCGACAGGAAGGGCGGAAAATATCGACATTCCATGAGGCTCCAGGTACAACACCTCTAGCTGGGCCATAGAATCAAACATACGGCGAACTCTGCCTTCCTCCACAATCGCGTCGCCAATAGTACCGTCCAGGAAATTGCTGAGCGTGAGGTCGAACTTGGTAATGTTTGTTGCTGCCGCGAACCCGCTTCCAAGTCGTGCGGTGAATGGGGACTGTTGGTCGAAGAGCGTAATGGCCAAGCCCGGGCTGATGACCTCTGGACCAAACGTTATATGTCGCATCGACTCGGAATTCAGTCATTTGAGACTGAATCTTGGGGTCTTCGAGGACGAGAAGTGCGAGAATCATCACCCGTGCCTCGCGCGCCAGAACGCGAAGTTCCGAGCTGGGAGCGTCAAACAGAAATTCGGTGCGGTCTTGTTTGAATGTTTCCTAGTCATCCAACTCATCATCGCCCTGCGATGCATCAGCGACAGTAACAGACAGAGGAGCTCAAATTCAGGCAGACTTACGTTGTTTTGCTGCTCGATAAAGTCGTCATACGTTGTCTGAACCGCAGTCATGTCTGAGACGCCGTTTTTCGTGAGATCGTACACCAGTCTATCATCGAGCCAGTCCATGGTGTTGACTGGTGTTCTGTCCTGAAGGCCTTGGGTGGTTGGATGCCAATCGCATTTCGGTACCAAAGGCACGAACTCCTCTCTTTCAGAATCGAAGCCCCTCCACAACTTGGCCATGGGACTTGATGAATCTCTGCTCTGGGCGCCGTCGGAGTAGTACTCAGTGGCCATACGGTTACAAACCACGAGGCTCTCAAGGTTCTTGAAACGGGGAAGTGCCCTCTTGAGCGCGTCGAATTCTGCATGGGCCAAGCGGTTCTCATGATCATCTTGGGCGATGCTGTCGAAGAGCTTCCAGGCCTCTTTGCTTGGCTTGACCTTGGAAGGCTGTCCGTTCATATAACGAGGCTCAAGGGTCTCGCCTTCGCCAAGTTCCAAGTGGTCGCGTCGGTCATCTGCATTCTGTGGAAAGGTGACCACCTTCTGATAAGTGGGCCAGTCGCGGACCGACGGCGGGACAGTTGTGTCGTCGATGACCAGTTCGTGTACACCGCCGATGAGAAGAGGGTTCTTAGAGACCATCCGAAAGACATCGAGATCCAGCTGGTGACAGGAAATATACAAGACAGGGAAAAGATACGGGGATGCGATGCGGTTGAGTCTCTTGCAGGTCTCGCGGGAGGCCTTGACGTTTGAGACCAGTTCGATGATGCTGTCGATTATCTCGTCGGGGCAGTCAAGCAAGCTGACCGGCACCATATTGTGTCGACGGACGGCGGGCGCTTGGGGCGCAAAATATGAGACTGTTGTATGTGATACTTTGAAAAGAAAATCTTAGCAGTGAGAAGGGCGGGGGAAAAAAAAAGCGTGAAGGCTACGCGAAACGCGGCACGCACAGCTTTGCGTCTGGTTGTGTAACCTCAAGTTGCGGGCCATAAAGTACCTCCTCGTGCCTATCTAAAGTTTTAAACTAGATGCTATAATCTAGTAGCGCTAGAACTGCCTTGTATTAATAAATAAATTTTATGGTATAAGTTAACTATATAATCA
>JAADJF010000280.1:0-100997 GCA_012932015.1 Fusarium acutatum | reverse complement strand
TTTTGTGGGGGTGGGGGGGGTTCGGGTTACCTTTTCAAATGTATATGAGACCGAAGTCTTCAGGTATTGCATAAGCAACGCCCGGTCGAAGGTCGCAAACAAATGGACAGCCAAATCCGCGAAGTTATCAACCAAAGATTGACTGTCCATCACCAGCCGGTCCACATTCTCTCCACTATGTTCCTGAATACCATCGCCCTTCCATAGACCCCGGAAATAGAAGTATATGTACAGGTTGAGCTTCTTGGAGAGTAGTTGCTCCACCACAATATCAGGGCGCAGGAGACCATGCTGAGCTTCGTCAACGAGCAGTGTGATGGCTTCGGATGTCGCTTCATCAAGCTCCTCTGCTGTCATTTCATTGACTTTACCTGATGGAACTCTGAGGCCAATGAAGCTAGGAATATCGTCTTCAACAGCTTCTGCAAGGTGGTTCTCTCTAATCAACCTGAAAGCCGAATTCGCATCATGGAGCTTGATATAGCATTTGAGAGCCTCGCGATGTCGTCCGTTGGCCTCGTGTAACCTTGCCAAGCTCTCTATTACGATCCTCCAGTCCCGCCCCCTTTCCCCTTCATCGATGCTGTCTTCGCGTACGTCTCGATACTTGAGCTGGTTCTCCAGCGCAGTTGTGATTGTTTTTATGTCGAAAAGCTCAGGTGACCAACGATCCAAAAGCTCCCTAAATCTTGGCTTGTCGTTTTGAATATAATGGCCAAGTACAACTTCATAAATAGTCGAAGGAAGGGGTGGATGCATGGGCTCTGTAGGAATGTAGTCCGTGATAGCATCGAATTTCTTCGCACCAGCAAATGTCCAAACCCATTTCTCCCATCTGTCAGGCGTCTTGAGCACCTGACCACACACTTTACCAGCAGATGCCCAGTTGTTCTCTTCGATAAGCTCTTGTATCCAGAGTTCTCCGATACGCCTTTTCTCTCGCTCTGCCGAAGAATAAAAATCTCGCAGTTGCGAATCGACGACAGATTCATCATCATTGAAATCATCACTAGGCTCCTGGTTCAGTGTTGGAGTTAATGGAGTACCATCATTAGCCCTTTCGTTTAGCGGTGCCATGATCTCCGGGTGTTCATCGAGTAACTCCCAGGCACGCTGGTAGTGCTGACGCTCTAGAAGCCATCCCAAATGATCACTCAGATCTCGTCTGGTCGCGAGGATGCAGTCATACGGACTATGTATGAAGATCTTCACGCCTGGTTTGACAAGACCAGAATGGACGGTGGGGGAAAGTCTTTGATTGGCCCCGGGTCGAATCGTCCCTGCCGTACTCCCTACGAGACTAGAATCATCACCGCTCCCTCGGCTACGAATGCTAGCCCCGGAGCTGAATAGGGAGCGAGGGTTGATGGCCGCATTCCACATATCTGTGCCGATCCCAGCTATCGCCTCCAGAGCACCCCGAGATGAAGCGATTGCAGACGCAGCATTGCGTGCAGGTAAAACGCCCAAGTGGTAATCACCCGATGACAACCTCTCATAACGACTGACGCTCAAACTGTCTTTGTCGGCTTCGGCCTGGGAGTTAAGATCGATAAGGCGGAGTTCAGGCGGCTGGTTATTCTGTCGGCGGCGAACACCGCCAGAGGGCTCGCTTCCTGTTGAAGGATTGGATTTATGCTTTTTGTCTGGCGAGTTTGAAACCGATCCGGAATCCTCATCCTCGTCCTCGTCTTCAGGCAAGCAATATGCAAGTACTAACAAAAGGTTGTGGGTATATAACGAAATGCCAGAAATGATGCAATCCATCCGAAGTCTGTTTCAGGTCAGCTTTAACCCAAGGAGGCCATATTCACAGCAAAACTTACATTTTAACAATTTCAGCACGCCCAACAGTCTTCTCGCCAGCGTGCCTGCCGACGCCGACGCCTCCTGGATGAACGTGTATAATCCATATCGTCCCACCCCAACCTACAAGAAGCCGCTCGATACTCTTCTTGCCCATTACAGCCTGTTCTCCGCGCTTGTGTGCAGCAGGAGATATCCCTTTATCAACAGGGCTCTGATCAGATTCATCAACTTCAACAGCTTGTTCATCGATCCATTCAACGCGGCCTTTCCATACACTTGCCATGGTTTCCCATTCATCAGTTTGTGGGCGATCAATGTGCCCAACTCGTTTCCATGCATCTTCTATGTCTGCGCTCTCGAGGTGGAGCTTTGACCGCATAATTTTGATTCCATGTTCGTTGAGCCAGACCACATATTTTCCAGACAAGGACCATTTAATAGTGCTGATAGTTCCTTCGCCAGAGTGTAAGATAGTGTCTTTGCCACTATTGCCGCCAAGTCCCATACTGCCCAGCCAGCCGGAAGCTGTGGCCGCAGCAGTTCCAGTTGTTGTCGAGGTACTGCGACCCGGACCACCTCCGGTGGTAAGAATGAGCTGACCGGCAAGTCCTCCTGACAAATAGGTACGATCTGTCTTGAATTCTGGCGACAGAGCCACAGCTTGAACGGGCCGGGCAAAGTTCCGTAGCTGGACATCTTTCATATCAATAAGAGACTGCACACATACATTGCCATCCAAAGAGGAAGTTGCCACATAAATATCGTTAGATGGCGTCCTGGGTATTTGTGACGCTTCCCGGGGTCTTCTGGAAGCTGCCGCCGGAGATGCATCGGCCTGGCGACCAGAAGAGACAGTAGCGTTGCTGGATGTCGTATGCCTTGGCGCTGCCTCTGGCTTCTTCTCGGTTGGCAATGGGGGAGGATACGGAGATATTGATATAGAGGTAACTGAGGCTGAGTGCGCATGGTATACTCTCATGGATTGGAACATGGGGAGCTGAACAATGTGCTGGCCCGGAATTAGTGAGAGTGGTGCTGACCGCCTGTACAAGACTTACGATATTGCCATTATGCGTTCCAACTATCTGGATGGACGTTAGCAAGCTGACATGCCCCGACACAAACCTAACCTACCATTTTATCTCCCGCGACAAGAAACGCGCTAGTTGCATCGCCGTTGCGATACACTCCGTTAAGGTGTTGAGTTAACCGAGCATATTTGAGTCTTGGTTCCTCATCCTCTTCATCTTCATCATCGTCCTCATCATCTTCATCATCCTCATCATCATCGTCAGCTTCATCGCCATCGTCGTCGTCGTCTTCCTCCTCTTCTCCATTGTCTTCATCGTGTCCCGACTTTTTATCATTGCTTCCCTCATTCTTTACATCTCTGACTTCAGTATCCCCTTCTTTACCCGTCGCATCTCTTGGTTCGCCATCTTTATCGTGTGCGACATCGTCGGGAGCCTTGTTTTCTACAGGCGGGAACGTTTCGTTGGCGTCTACTGCTGGCTCATGCTCCGACTGTTGGGCATCGATATCGCGCGCCAACTCATGGCTCGGTTGCGGTGACTGCTCCGTCATTGCAATGACAACAATGATATCATTCTGGAAAGCTATAAAACCCCGAACGAGAGCGTTTGTATGCGCTGGAAAGTTGCTGGGTTGTTTTAATCAGTTGTTGAGAGCCCTGACCAAAGCTATGACAGCTTCCAAAGGTCCGATGCGCACAAGGTCGGTAGACGTACCTTGTACCTTGCAGCTACGTCACGAGGCAGTGGAGCTTCAAAAGAGCTTCGGTTCTAGACACGCCAAGAACAACTGAAGGGTATTCGCGCCTAAGCTACCTTAGGTAGCCCCACCATCTAACTTAGCACTCATGATAGGTAGGACCAGTCAGGCCAGTGCACTTTCGCGGGGCGCAGTGCACCACTGAGAGATCCAACATAAAGTAAACAATATCTTGACGCGCAACAAAACATATTCAAATCCCTTTCTCGATCGACCATATATCTCTTCTCGAGAAACCATTGGTACTCCTTGAAGGATTGCTTGTTTCTCGACGCGCTGAAGCAGCTTATGGCGGGCATTGAAACATGGCGACGGTGAAGTCCCTGGGGTTGCACCAGCCCTCAGGGCTTCAACATGCCATCAACGAACAATTATTACCGCCGAATCCACCGCCAACGTCCTATACATGGGATATTTCAACAGAGGATCGATTCGATGGGGACCTCGAAGATGAAATCCTTTCGACGGAACACTGTGTCATATGGTGTCGAGGTGGAATATTTCGAAAGACCTTCAGATTCGAACTCGAAAAAGAACCTGTCATACAGGCTCTCCTAGCATACTTTCCGGCTTCCAAAGACGACAAATCTACACAAGAGGAAGAGGCACAATCGGATCAGCGACCGGCTTTGTCTAAAGCGTTGGTTGTCTTCCTCAAGACCCAGGCGCACATATATTTCCTCTCTGGCACCAGCCATATTGTCCACATGCCATTCGAAGTTGAAACAGCATTCGCAGGCCCAGTTGGAGTCATCATTCAACGAAAGCAAAAAGCTGAAAGTGTTGCGCCAATCTCCTTCAAGTTCCCCCGAGTGCCGCCGAATTCCTTCGTCTCTTCGCAGTTGACAACATTCAATAGCTCTCAACTGACCGCGTTTTCTGTGGAAGGTCTTGGAAAACCGAAAGCACTTCCACTTCGTTTGAGCTCAACTTTAGATAACCTTTGGGAAGCTCCGCTGGAACAACCCGAGTCCCGCTGGCCACGCCTTGTTTCATTGACTGACCCGCTGTTGGAGTTGGGACTGGTCGTCACAAACCAGGAGCCCCAAAATGGCAAAAGCTTAAGGCAGACAGCAGCTAAGAAGCTGGCATTCCTCGATTCAGCTGAAGAAGTTCTCCATGTGGAAGAGATCAAAATTCCTGGCGCCTTGACACAAGATTTAAGTCAACCTCTGATCATTGCGGTGACAATCAACCGCGAAACTAGTGAATACACTGTCTGGCGCCTCACGTACCTGCAGCATGAAGACCGTTTTCTTGCTCGACAGAAAGATGCTAAATCAAAGACTGCCCGGCGTCGTAGTTCCATGCCTCCTGCCTTTGCTAGTACTCCTGGCACACCTGTCCAGCCTAACCTGCGAGAAAGCTTTGGAGCACCTCTTCCAGGAAAGCGGCCGAGAAAGAGTGAGCGCCTTGAAAAGCCCATGATTGACCTTGTGTCATCCTTAGAACAACAGGATAAGGAAGGCAGTGGTGTTGCGCGGAGGAGCTCTCGTAGGGTCAGCTCCATGTTGGCGAGAGCTGACTTGTCTGCGTCGCATGAAAGAGCCATATTGCCAGATCAGCCGCTGTTATCCAGTCATGCCGGGGCTAGGAGGCATGAATCACAAGGAAGCCATGCACGCCTTAGTGCCAACTATGCCCATCAGATTCATCCTAGCCTGAGCAGTCTGTTAGCGGCACCTTTCTATGAAGGCCTTGACGAAGGGTTTCACAACATGGGTCTGGACGATCATGAGTTTGATGGGCTACAGCATGAAATACTGTTTACTAAACTTCACAGCGTACCTATGAATAACTCCAATATTCGATACTCGGATCAGCCAGCCCGCACCCAAACCAAGGTCTTCATCTTGGTGGCCCCTCCGTTTGCAATCGACGGGCATGACCAAAGCCAACTTCTCATTGGCATTCAGGATGCTACCGAGAGACGTCTTCAACTTCTCACATTGGAGCTGGGCATTCAGCGTGGGACTAATATGGGCACCAAGCAAGGGAAGAAGAACACACCCGACGGTGCAACCGTCGTAGCCACTGTTGTTGACAGACGACATGCTCAAAATGTCGTTGACTCTTGCAAGCTAATGGACGGTGACCATTCTGCGATTCTAATCCTGTCGGAATCAATGGATGGCCGGCACGAACTAAGTACCCAGGCACCGTGGAGTGTCCTTACAAAAATATCGCTTTCACTTCTCTTCGCCGATAACACTAGGAGTTTGCAATATCGTGGCAGAGTTGTGGACCGCGATGTTACTCAGAGAAAGTCTGAGGTTATTGACCTCAGTAATGGCAGCATTGTTGGTGTACGGTATCCGCGGCAAGGTGGCATTGTTGATGTTGTCGATGCTGAAGGTCGGCTTCATGAGCTCCGTATTCAGCTCGAGCCGCGGTCACCTCACGTTCGAAGAGTCCTGGACGTTTGTCGTAGCATTCTGCCTCATGCACTTGGTGAACACATCTTCGCTGGCTGGCTTCACTGTATGCAATGGATAGGAAGCCATGGCGAGACAAATACCGACATTGAATGGTCTGCGATGACCATCCTCCTTTTGTCTTTGTTTCTGAGTCTCGGCCGGACTGACACAAAGCCTTTCCCGAAAACTCGACAACTTCCTCGCAGAAGAAGGCACCCTTCGGGCTCTTTTGGCTCGATCAGAGAATCGGAGGATTGGAGATACTTGGAAAAAGCCGAGACTTCAAATTCGTTAGGGTGTCCAACTTGGATGATGAATGGAGGTTGGCAGTGGGCGCTGGATGAAGATGGGGATGGTTCTGGAGACGAAAACCCATCTACAACTTTCATTTCGAAACATATATCTATGGCCAAAGAGTATATGGCCTCTATACTAGGCGAAACGGCATTCGGAGCCGTTGGTTATATGCCAACCTCACTTGGCAAAAGCATGGAGAGCCGCCGCAAGGTTGCTGTTGATGTGTTCATGGGTTTGCACCTACTTCTCGAGGAAGAAAAACTTGATATCATGACGCCAGAATTCAGATCTCCTGGCCGTGCTGATCTCCGAGTCATTATGTGTCAAATAGCTCGATGGCTCAGGTGGCCCAGCTTTATTGCCATATACGAGGCGGGTATACAAGAAGACGTTGATCAACGTCATGATTCCGGTATGGTAGTGAACCGTCTTTGTGATACAAAGCTAACCATTAGACCAGATCTCACCCTGAGGCCTGCAATCCCTCAGCCACCTGTAAGGCCAGATGTCGTCAACTGGATTCAATCACGACTCACTGGAGAACGGAGGGTTTCTTACATCACACCAGCGGATGTTTATTATGCTGGCTCCCAATTGTCCGAAGCGGAAAAGTCGCAGGACAGGCGATGGGAGTCTATTCTCCCTAGAACGCTTGTGTTTAAGCAGTTTTTCAGATTTATGAAACCAAGCACGAGTGCAGTACAGATGGTGGAAGCTATGAGGGATGCCGGAATTACACCATTAATTCTTGATACCCTACCGGAGGCCATTCTTACACCTTTACGTGATGCCATTTCATTGTGTCAACCGCACCCACCGACCTCCTGGTCCAAGGATCTCCTCGAATTGGTTGATCGCCGGGATATTAGTCTCATTCTCGCTCCGGGGAAGCAAGCTAAGCCAAGCGCTTCCAAGATTCTAGTAAGATCTCAACCCAGTCTTCACGGACCATCGCTTACAAGCATTAGACACCGACACACAATGCAACTTGGGATTATAAACTGCTTTGCCAGAGTGTCGATGAATCAAACAATATCGGATACGATGAAGGTGAAGGAACGGAACGTCAAGCCATTATTCGCTCCTTGTTCAAAGAAGATCGCCGTCTTAACGAAGCTCAAGATTTACTTTCCACCCACAAGGCAAGACTAGTTCGACTCGATCCCCACCCAAGTTGGCCAGAGAGCGAATATCTTGAGAAGCAAAAGGAGCTCGTAACAAGAATTGCAACAGGCACTTTGGCAATTCCTGCAGGCCGGGCTTTGCTATACTACAGTCTTCGCTACCCTTTGATCACGCAGAAATTTCATATTGGAGGATTTAACCTCAATTGCATTGTAAAACCAACAAACACCACGGTGGGTGTAGACAAATCACAGTTCTCAGAAGAGAAGGTTTGCTGGGGCTTCTTTCACCAGGGCGTCGCAGCTGGGTTAGCCATTTCTCCCCAGGCTCAAGGTATCGACACATCATGGATTCTTTACAACAAACCTGGCCAAGACCTCAACAATCGACATGCTGGCTTTCTCCTTGCTCTTGGCCTGAACGGCCATTTGAAAGACGTCGCAAAATGGGTTGCGTTCAAATATCTGACACCAAAACATACAATGACCTCCATCGGGTTACTTCTGGGTCTGGCAGCATCTTACATGGGTACAATGGATTCGCTGATTACTCGTCTACTTTCTGTTCATGCCACGAGGATGTTGCCTCGTGGAGCAGCAGAATTGAATCTGTCCCCCCTAACACAGACTTCGGGTATAATGGGCATCGGTTTACTATATGCCAACAGTCAACACCGGCGAATGAGTGAGATTATGCTCTCTGAGATTGAGCATATTGACGAAGAGGATGAAGAAGAGCCCCTGAGAAGCGAATGCTACCGATTGGCAGCTGGATTTGCTCTCGGATTCATCAACCTAGGCAAAGGCAATGATCTTAAGGGATTGCATGACATGAGACTCACAGAGAAACTCATTTCTCATGCTACAACAACCAAAAATATTGAAATAGTTCATATTCTGGACCGAGCAGCTGCTGGCGCTGTCATGGCCCTGGCTCTCATCTACATGAAGTCAGAAGATCAGATTGTCGCGCGCAAGATCGACATACCCAACTCAGTATTGCAATTTGACTACATTCGTCCTGATATTCTTCTCTTGCGGACCTTGACGAAGAATCTGATCATGTGGTCTAAGATTGAGCCGACATTTGCTTGGATTCGTAAGAACCTACCACGTCCTTATCGTTCCCAGTTCAAGCTACAGTCAACAACAAAACTGCAGTCAACTGATATGGCGTTCCACAGCATAGTGGCTGGTCTCTGCTTCTCTATTGCACTGCGCTTCTCTGGGAGCGCATCTCCTAAAGTTCGGGACCTTCTACTTTATTATTTGGATCAGTTCATGCGTATTGCGCAGATACCATCCACCGCAAGCATGCATCCAAATGGTACTCCACCATATGATGAAGAACTAACACGGACCAATGCACGCATGTGTCAAGACATCGTTGCCATATCTGCGTCCATTGTCATGGCTGGAACAGGTGATATTCCTGTCCTACGTCGTCTTCGTGCACTTCATGGTCGTGATGATCCTGAGACACCCTACGGTTCTCATCTTGCGGCTCATCTCGCGATCGGCGCTTTGTTCTTGGGATGCGGAACAGCAACTTTTGGCACCAGCAACATCGCTATTGCTTCTCTATTGGTTGCATTTTACCCCATTTTCCCTACGAGTGTTATGGACAATCGATCCCATCTCCAAGCTCTTCGCCATTTCTGGGTTCTAGCTACAGAGCAGCGGTGTCTGGTCACAAAAGATGTTCTCACTGGCCAACCAATCACTGTTCCTGTCCAAATCAGGATGCGCAAGAACACTACCGAGCCGGTTCTGAATCGCACGGCTCCTTGCATCCTTCCACCAATAGACCAGATTGCTAGTCTATCAACCACATGTGGACCCCAGTTCTGGGATGTGGAGCTTGACTTCTCTAACCCAGAGGTTAGAGCTGCTTTCCAAGACACCCAGAGCCTGTACCTCCGTAGGCGCCCACCGCGCGAAGGAGCGTTTGCTTCAACTCTTCGAGCGCTTGGTAGGGATGAGAAGGGTAAAGACCCTCTGGAATGGGTCTTTGGACTTGAGGGTCTACGTGGTATCAGTTACGCCGAGCGAGCCGTAGTGCTCGAGCGAGGTGATGACACTCAGCACTCAAGCAGTGCTGTTGATGCAAGACTGGAGATGGCAAAGGGCATTGCAGAAGGCACAGATCGGGAGCGTCTGGAGGGAGCCAGGTTACTGTTCGAATGGGCTTCTGTACGTGATCGACTACGAGACACCAACATGTTCGACAGTCAAGAGACCATCACGGAGTCACACGTACGTCGTGAAGTTGAAAGGGAAGATGACCAAGATGCTACAGTGGAAGATGGGGGTGTTTGGTGGATGCGAGACAGTGTCATCGAGAACCTGAAGGGCATGGTGTGGCTTGCGAGTCGTGAAGGCGAGCATTGACAACTGACTGTAGCGAGGCAACACGCACGTACAGCATAGTTATGAACGCGTATGCTGTGGACAGAGCATTGTAGAGGAAGAGAATAGATGTGGTTATGAGCTACGAGAATAACGATAGACAAAAATCTAGCTCGTAATAAGGAGAGCTTCATGGCTTTAGACCATTTATGAAAGTCTTCACAGAAAATAATACGTCCCAGCTAATGGGAGTGCTTGCTTTCATTTCAACAATCAACTTAAATTCCATTATCCCCCTTGCCTCTTCCCTTTTCCGAGAACGCCATGCAATGCAAACCGCATCACTGGGGATATACAGGGCCTCTAAAACCGCCGCTTCTTCCATTTGGCCCGTGTTTGTCATTTTTGCCTCGCTGCTCTATCTTTGTCTCCCCGTCTTGTGCTTTGCTTTATCCTGCTCATCCTCTGCAAAGACCGGCCTCCTTCTAAACTAAAGGGGCAGTGTCTTGTTTCTCCCGGTAGCGGAGGGCGCAACCCTCTGGTCGAGGTATATTGCCCCTCGCTTTGAATTGCATCGCCCCTTTTAAGCCGTTGCAAAAAATAAAACACTCATATAAAAAGATCATTCGCAACTAGCTATGGTCTCTACTTTGAAACAGCAGCGTTGAGGACTTGTGTCCTGAAGAAACCACCCTTCGTCTTCTCAATAACTTGCTGGTAGACGTTGTTAGGAGGGTGGTTCATCACAACGGTGCCATCTTGACTGTCGATCTTGGCGTCCAATCGAGTCTCACGGATCAGGTTGACGATCCACTTCTCACCATCGTCGGGGTTCAGGCCGAGCTTGGCGCTAAGATCGCGGATGTTCATTCGGCTGAAGATCTTGCAGTAGCTCTCACAGATGAGGTGTCGGGCAGCATCGACAAAGGCATCGGCGGAAGAAGCAAGGAAGAAGTCGCTGCGGCAGACCTCGGCGGCCATGGAGAGGGCCTCACGGGCAGCCTCGAAGTCGTGGGCGATGTAGAGGGCGTTGACAAACTGTGTGATAGGGTCGGTGTACTCATAAGCTTCTTGTCGGACATAACGGATAATGTCCTTGATCTGCTTTTGTTGGATGGAGCTGTTGCGAGCACGGCCACGGCCGGTGATAACGGCAGCGATCAGATATCGCAGGATCCAGGGGCAAGAGGTCTGGATGGTGTTGATGTAAGGTGCGGAAAAGAACATGTCCAAGATAGGTTCCCGAGCACCCTCCCAGTTGAAGAGCGGGAAAAGAGACCAGTGGAGCAACATCGTTCGGTGGTCGAGTTGGGCACGGGGGTTGTTAAAGAGCTTAGAATCAATGTTTTCCCTAACGTTCTTGAGTTCGTCGACAGCAGACTCCCAGTTGGTCTGGAGGATCTCGGAGGCAAGCTTGCCCCAGGTGGCAGCAGAGACCTTATCGTTATCGGTGGAAAGGACTCGGAATTGGTAGAGCATATCGGCAGCGGGACCGTATTGGCCGCATCGGAACTGAAACTGACCAAAGTCGTAGAGAGCGTTGACCATTTCCATGGTGACCTGGCGAAAGCCTGTTAGATAACTTTGACTTTGGCACTAGAGAGCTCTCAGCTACTTACTCCGTGCTGGTTCTTGAGGAACTCCAAGTTGGCGACCTTGTCGCTTCGGAGTCCGTTGACGACCTCGTCCTGGGTCAGGAGATCGGCGATCTTGGCGGTAGCTTGCTCATAGTTCTCCAGCTGTGAAAGCACATCCTGTCTCTTCTTGTTGTACTGCTCGGGGGCCTCTGATACACCATGAAGCTCGCAGTAGAGAGTCGCAACGTAATCGGTCATGTTTGTGTCCTCGAGGAGCTTAATCTTTCCTGAAAGAATCTCCTTTGCCTTGGCATCCTGGCCCTGCTCCTCGGCTCTCTCACTCTCGAACTGGATCAGAGGAAAGAGAAGATGTCGGCTCAGGTGCGGCGCAAGGCGGGGCATGATCGACGAGCCGTCGGCCGAGACGGCGTTGAGAACGTCCTCCATATTGGGTTATGTCTTTGATAAGAGGGAGTCGGTAGAGATCGGTCGGACGAGGGTTCGGTCGGAGAGGGCAGAAAAGTGACTCGCCTCGAAGGTCGTGATGATGGGTTTGATGGAGGGGCACGAACACCTCAGATTTTTGGTGAATTTCGCCAATCCACTCCGTGGTGTGGGGTTTCAGCTTATCGCACCGACCGTGAATTTACCGACGATTAGAGATAAGCAGTCATGTGATCTTGAGATTTTCCATCAGCGGCAAGCTTTCTGGTATGTTTAGAGTGCACCGACAGAGTGTGGCATGTTCAAGAGGTAATGAGCGAGATCAATTGAGACTGTATTCTGGGCATTAGGTTGCATATCTCTTACGGGTATCTCGATCTGTGGTATCGCCATAGCGAAGAACGTTGCGACGGAAAACGGCTCTATCCTACAGTCTCTCTCCAATACCCGACCGCACGATGAATTTCCTTACCTCTAGAGTCCTCTCAATAGGACGCCAGGCGATTGCCCAGAAGCCAGCGATCTTCACACAACGAGCGTCTTACTCCGCGGCCGCCACATCTTCAACGAATACCTTCAAAACACACGTCTCATACAAACCCAACCCTCTCCGACACCCGGTCAACCCCAATAGGAAGAACAAGATTCCATACAAGGATCGCCAACTCAAGCAACCATTCGTCCCTCCAGCAGCAATCAAAAACCTTGACAAACTCGGCGCAACCCTTCGCTACGTTGTTCGACGGACGCCATCCTCCCAACTACCTGTGTACCGCAAGTGGATGTCTGGTGGCAACCGCATGATCGTTATCATTAAAAAGATTGATGGAGACCGCTCCAAGTTTATCCAGGATTTGGCCAGGGACTTGGAGATTAAGCCAGTGGATATTCGATTAAATCCTACAACACAACACGTGGAGATCAAGGTAAGCAATTCCAACATTGGAGCTCTCGACAGACAACTAATTGTTCCAGGGTCATGTCTACGATAAGGCAGTTGAGTGGATCCTGAAGACCGGCTTTTGAAGAGCCGGCCATGAGTGATATATACGGATTAGCCAGGTCTTATCCTTGACGAAACATATAGGAGGAATCAAAACTGTATCATATTGACCAGTCACCATCAGGGGCGACACAAGATGTACAATACATGTAGTAATGCGAGCGCATCATAGAAGCATATTTTTGTTTGTCCCTAATGTCTGAATTTGTTCACCATTCCAACTTCCTTTATACACCTGTACATAGACAAGCAGTTTCATCATCACCTGTCTTGTCCCCAAACCATCGACTCCAGAATGCAAGTCTAAACGAGAAGCGCACGCTTCAAATGACAAGACACCAATCCCATGTTTCTCAAAACACTAACATACAAGCTTGAAGATGCGGTGATGCTATAGATTTTGATCCAAAAATAAAATCCCGATGCGACTATCACCTCCCAAGAGCAAAAAAAGTTGAAAGTTTTTGCAGTACTTCATCCTTTGACCATTCAGCAGATTGCATTGACAGCGCTTCAAGCAAAGCATGAGGTGCTGGCATAGCTTTGGCGGGTATGGATGACGTTGGATCGTTGGGATCTCTGGCCTTCTCAGCAAGTCGTCTTAATAGAGCAACTGCAACAACAACGATATACACCAGCTCAGGGTCTTTTCGGGGTGCTGTTCGGGGACCTTGAACTTGGGGTTGCTCGTACAGTTGACTGAGCTCCCGGATAAGCCTGAAAAGATTCTGGGCGAAATCATTGCCAGATGATAGCCAAGATTGGGCGACTCCGCTGTCGTGACCCGGAGCAAGTGAAGCCAAGATTTCAGCAGAAAGAAGCCCTTGCATCAAGAAAGGCTTTCGAACTTCCACGAGGGATGGGAGGTTAGGTTGTCTCGTCTGTGTCTTGGCCTTATCCGGTATGGGTGCTATGGCCAAGCCAAAGGCACGAGTAAGCAACTCATAAGGAGGGCTGCTGTTCGAGTCGAGTGCGAAGACAGCTTTGTAATGACCCCGATTGGGTTCATCACGAGCTAGTAGCTTAGCAAGTGCATCGACAGCATGTGGCAGGTAGGCGTGCAAGCTAGGTTCGTATTGCGTAAAGAATAAGGTTCCATCTGAGACTGTAGGGTTGGGCGCTGGGGCAAATGCTAGGAGAAACTGCAAGAGGCAGAGAGCCTGTTCGCGTCCAGGTATCTCTACAGACCCTGCAATATTGGAGAGCAAAATTACAACATCCTTCATGAAATCCAGAGTATTGTTGTGTGATCGAAGAAGCATAGTTCGGGTACCGAGGTATCTTATGACAGCACAGACAAAGTTGATAACAATCTCATCGGCAAGTACAGAATGATTATCGTTCTGTTCGCCAGGGAACGAAAGGTTTCGAAGAATAGTTGTGACGCATATTAGACGGTCAACGGCCCGGTCAAGCTCATACTCTTGAGTGCCAAACACAGGCAGATCCCGGATATTAAACCTTTCAAGACGGCAGGCCCTCAAGACGTCTTCGTATGGTGATATTTGAATCTCGTCGGAGACTTCGACTGTATGCTCAGCCAGCATCTCCACTTGATCCTCGGCACATTCGATGAGAGCCTCTATTAGCTCGTCACAGTACCGAAGCTGAATAAAATGCAATTGGTTCATGGAGCACGATGCAGCTGCCAGTACGTCAAGGGCTAGGCGCGTCTCACCATGAATCCCGCTCTGCAAACTCTTAGTAAGAGCACCGATATCGATGTTCCCCAGTTCCTGAAGAGGAGGTACATCGGGTTTCCAGCGTTCCAGTTCCGCTCCAAGTTTGCTAAACGCATTCAAATCAACACCGCCAAATGTTGATAGCTCCCGGGCACAAGGGCTGTACTCGTCAGTTTGAGGTGCGAGCCTAGGCATTTTTTCCACAACCACAGGTGCTGCTGAGGCTTGACGTCCTTCATTTTGTGACATGCTTCCAGCCCTGCGGGTTGCTGGAGAGGGAGCGCCCGGGAACTCTGGCACAGCAGAAGCGTCGATCGTTTGCGATAATGTGCGGTTTTGGCCTAGCATCACTGGAGGCTGTGGCTGCATCTGAGGCTGGGGTGTGGAAAATCCGTTAACTGGAGGCTGTCCTGGTTGCATTTGCTTCATGGGAGTTTGTTGCATTTGAGCTGGCGGCCCAGATTGGCCCATGGCTCCAGGGGTCATTTGTTGTCCAGATTGCATCTGCTTCTGTGGAGTAGCTTGTCCCATGAGTGTGCCTGGAGTTTGTGACTGTTGTGGTTGCTGTTGGGATTGTTGCTGCGATTGCTGCTGTTGCTGTTGCATCATCCTTTGCTTCTGTTGTTGAGCGATCCACACTTCCTCAAACTTGTAGAGGTTGCGTTCATAGATCGTCTTCAGCGTCTGCGGAACAATAGGATTCTGGGGTGGCAGGCCAAGCATCTGAGCAACATGGGGCCAGCCGTTAGGGGTCGTTGTTGCCTGTTTGTATCCTCCCTTATTCTGAACCGCTTGAAACAACACCATGAGATTAACTGGTCGGTCCATCACCATGGGATTAGGATCCAATTGCAAGCCTTTAGAGTTCATTAGTGTCGTAAGATTCTTCATAAATTGTTCAGGATTCACGTTAGCCATCATCCTCTGCTGAGGCCTCATGCCTCCTTGTTGCATCTGGCCATTGGGCATTCCAGGTACTGGCTTATTAGGCATCATACCGCGGCCCATATTTTGCGCCTGCATCTGTGCTTGAATTTGAGTATTGCCTTGCAGTTGTTGTTGCAATCTCATCTGATAGGCGGCCATCTTCTGCGCGTCCATCATGCCCGGGCGTTGAGGGGTTTGTTGCCCTTGTTGCTGCTGGCCTTGTTGTTGTGGTGTGCCCTGTTGTTGACCCTGCTGCATTTGAGGGGGAAACATATTGCCTTGCATCTGGCCCATGTGTTGCGGCATTTGACCCATCTGCTGCGCCATCATTTGGTTGCCGGACATCGCATTCGGATTTGGTGAAGGTCGCGCGTTCGAAGGTGATGGAGCAAAGTTCGGGTTGAAACCTTGAGCCATATTTTGCATATAGGGGTTCGGCTGAGGAGTGCCATGTTCGGACGGTATCGGTGATGTCTGAGGGTTGAATTGCTGGCCACTGGGAGAGAATGGGTGTGGTGACGCGGTCGCGACCCGTTGAGGAACACTTCCTGGTCGCATTTGGTTGCTCATTATCGGGGAGGGGCTCGCATTGGCGGAACCATTAGGTTGAAGATGAGAAAACTGGCCAGGGTTTGGCTGAACCGCGCTGGGTTGAAAGCCTCCAGCAAATGGTTGTTGCTGCGGCGTCTCAGAGCGCGACGTTGGGAGCATTCCGGGATTTTGGCTAGGAGAACCAGCGAGACTATCCTCGCGAGGGCGAGGCCGCTTCGATGGAATAACGGAATTGGTTTGGTATACGGGATTCTGAAAAGAAGGTGAAGCATTGCGCATGGAGCCAGGGCCATTAGCCATGGCGCCGCCCATTTGCTGATTAAACTGAGCAGGATTGAATTGGCCCGGATTGGCCATGAAAGCGGAAGGATCCATCATGTTACCGGCAGCGTTAGAGTCGTTCATGTGTGGAAAGCCGTTGCCATTGTGGTTGGGGACGGCGTCGTTCATCCAGGTGCTCATGGCGATCGACCCAACAGGCTATGCGCGACGGAGTTAGCGATCAGCAGGCACGCGAAAAGCGTCCATGGAGGAGCGCCAAGAAGACGAGGATACAATGACGGAAGGCTGAGATAGGAAGCGATGAGTGGGAGATGAGGCAGTGACACGGTGGTGATGGGACAAGTCGCGTCGCGGCGTGGGTTTGGTGGAGAGCAGTGTAGTGCGAGAGACCAGACCGAACCAGAACCAGACCAGCGAGAAGACCTTGTGTCAGCCTGCCAGTACTGGGAATGGGCTTAGGCAAAGGGGACAGGAAAGTGGGAAATAAAAAAACGCCCAGATTGGATTGGTTGGCACGGTGGTCGGTGCAGGGCGACGCGCTTCAATCAAGCGGCAGATGATAGATGGGAATGACGGGTCGGGTGAGAATGGATGGAAAGGTAGAGGGAGAAAGCGAAAGCCGCGCGACGGGAGCAAGAGAGCAAACGGACGGGCAGCGGGCAATGGACTGGACAGCACTGTAGCAGGCTAGCAGCCACCTTTTCAGCAGGCAACCCAGCAAGCGACGCCGCCAACAGTGGAGAGCAGGGTGATGGGCGAGCTGAGCCAGCCAGTGAGGGAGAATTTTTTCGCTGGGTGGGTCTCCGTCACCAGTACGGAGTAGCAGCACCAGGACCATGGACGGCCGGGGAGGTGGTGTTCGGGAGGGCAAGGACGCGCAGCACTGAGACCAAACCAAGCGCAGGCGACCTCGACTAGCCAATGAAACCTGGCGGTCGTTGAGTGACCAACGGGGAAAGGGAAGACAAGAGAAATAGTGGATGCGAATGGGTAGGCAAAAGTGAAGCGAAGCGAGAGCGACAGCGTACGGAGTACAACTCTATCTATCGCATTCCATCGTCCACCTGGAGCGGAGATTCTAGTAATGCATAAAATGATGCTGAGATTCAATAGAAAAAGGATAGCCTTACCTAAGCCAAAGAGTGAGAGCGTGTTTGCAGTGCGTTCGCGATAAACTGCAATGGATGCTCGTCGAGTCGGGTCAGGTCTGAATGGATTGGCCTGGGTTTCAGCGAACGGCGAAGACATCTCTGAGAGTCGGGGGGAGGCTGAGTCTGTTTTGCAGCGCGTGGTGCTTGACTGTTCCTGGTATAGCGTGATTTCGAGATCAAGCCACTTGTGCACACCTAGACGAATCAGCTATTTGCGTTAGTGAGAAACTAAGGTTAGCTCAGTATCAGATAAGATTACCATAGCAAGTAACAGCAATTTCTAACAGCGGGCCCGAGTCTGTTATCATGTTGCTATCCATTCTTCCATCGAACTGGGAAGCGGCATTCCTGGCGATGTTGCATGTGACGACAAGTGCCTGACAGACGAACAAAAGGCTTTCGATAAAGTGCCCCATGGCTCCATGGGGACTGCTTCTGCCAGTCATCAATGAAGCTCAGTCCATGACTGCATGGCGAACATTGACTATTGACTTCTGGTGATATTGATGCTAGCCTGGAAAAGCCATGACGAGAGTTTTGCCATTATCTTGTCTCTGGTCCGACCGTTTTGTTGCAACTGAGTTACTTTCTCCAGTTGATACTCTCAATTGCTACAGATCTTCAGGTCGATATTGAGAGAGGTTGGCGAAAGGCTTCCAAGCTCGTAGTGTAAGCACCGGAGAAAAACACTGAACCATTGTCGCAACTGTAGACATTCTGACGCCCAAGCTCGAAGAGTATGTCGGTGCTGTCAGAGTACATAGTACGCCTCATGTGCAAATCGTCCAGCAATCTGCTCCTGTATTTATCCACGTATCTCAGTAGACGTAATCCGCGCGCGCACGTAGCATATTTGTCGCACAGTTTCGGGCCAAATACCCAATGTAACGATTCATTCGAGACCAACATTGCCTTAACACACTTGTGCAGGCACTATCTCATTGAGAACGAGGTCAAACATGATCGATAGCGGTAGCTGATTGCGCTGGTACGCAGGCCTTTTGGCCCCTGTGTCCATAGCAATGGCCGGAACAGCTGGGATAGCTTTCCATTGGGGTGACCCTCCACAGCCATACCACGAAGGCAGACCCATACAGAGAAACGGGCCATTCGCCACCAGGAACAGGACAAACCCTCGGAGCAGCGACTGGGCAGGTGCTCCCAAATTTAACAGCCAGCATGCTCAATAACCATTCTTTCGGGTCAGAGAAACATAAACTTGTCTTTGCTTGTTTCTCCTTGAAAGAGGGCAGACACAGAGCTGTCGGCTTTGAGTCCGGGGATGGTCTGCGGTGGCGCCTGATGCGGGCTGTCCACCCACCACTGGCGCTTCCCGAGTGGATGCCAGTGGATGGATCCTTGTCAGGCAGGCCGTCATGGCCAGAACAGCCAGCGCCGTCTCAAGTTCGTTCTGGGCTGTCTTTGAGGTGCCAGTGAAGGCTGTCGCGATTTTTCGTGAAATCCATTCGTTTTCGTTTGTTTGGTCAAATCATGCTTGTTTTCGCTTGATTTGTGAGCGTGTCGTGTCGAAAAATCAATTTGCAATCGAGTGAACTGCCATCCCACTTACAGCCCAGCCCAGCGGCTTGGGGGTGCCCTGAAAACCACCCGACAATTTGGAGATGGCTCCGCGTCTGTATAAGTGAGCAGACCAAAGGACAGGCGTGCGTACGACAGCAACACACGTCGAAAAGAGAGGTTTCAAGAGTGAAGGAGTCAAGAAGAAGAGGTACAAAAGGTTTGAGAGGGGAAAACAGGCGGGAAATGGGCAGCAAGAAGGAACGGGGGAAGGGGGGTAGTTATGTGAAATACCTTACCTTGCCTTGCCTTTCTCCGTACCGCCAACGACCAGCCTGTGCTGTGCCTGGGCTTGCGACCTCACTTGAGCTCTCACTTCGGGGGCTTTGATTAACGAAATTTTCTCCGCTCAATTATGCTCCAATTTTGCTGCTCCCATCCAAAGTTATTGTCAATCTGTATCTTATTCACTTGGCTTCAAACTCTTGTCCACACGCTTATCTGGTCAAGCCGTGGTTCCTGAGTGGCGCATGTCTGCCGTTCATCTTCAAGATGGGACCAAGGATTGATTAAGTCTGACCAGCGAAACCACGAAAAGTTAACCAATGATTTTTCCTTTAGAAAAAGATGTATCGATACGGGCCATGTGCTAGGCTCTGAAAGAATACATGTTGCTTCGTTTCCCTTCGTTGTTTCTCCAGGTCTCCTATTGTTTTCCAGCCTCTGATCCTCTCATTTCTCACTCACGATCCGACCACCCACTCACACCTAGGGTCGCTTGCGCACTGTACTGTACGATTCCAGATCACCCACGCGCTGTTTTGAGGTGGGCGACTGACTTGGCAGGGCCTGCTTGTGCGACGGCCCTAATAACAGTAATCAGTCTCGATCAACGATTGTTACTCTGGCGGAATCTTTCAATTATGCTTTTGTGGGTGGTTCTTAGGTTTGTTGAATTCTGCTGGCGATGACTGAACATGTCCATATATAGGCTCATGGATCCTCCGCCTCAGACTGTTACAAAGATTGGAGGATGAACTGGCTTTGCCAGCCAAGTATGAATTGCAAAGAAGCGGTCTCGCTATCATAGAAAAAGGCTTGATCTTCCCCTCTTTTCCCCTCCTAATCCCTCCTGAAATCAGTTTCTCAAGTCCCCTCATTTCCTAGCCGTGAACTGCGCCTTATCCAGTCGCCCTACATGCCATGTGCTTCTCGGTCGCTCTTCTTCCCCTGTCGTGAACTCCCCACATTGATGGAGAACAGGGTCGGTGGCGAATAGTTTGTCGTGCTGCAGGTTACAAGAAGCCAATTCTGCCTCAGATTGCTCGCATTATGTCTCGTGAAAAGTGTCTTTTGTTGACTGGTCAGCAGAATCATTCGTGGGTGGAAGTGGACGTGAGGGTAAGCTATCCATGGACAGGGCTGGGCCAACCACCTATGATGGTTGCAGATCTATCTCGCCCCAAAAGGCAAAAGACCTTCTCCTACCCAACATGATCGACATGTAATTGCCGTTCATTAGCCTTCGAGCCATTGACGCCCCGAGACTTTGGGAGAAAACGCCTCGTATCATTGATAGAAGACAGGCCTAATCCCAGCAGGTCCTGAGGATTGAACGTAAAACTCGCCAGAAAAGAGAAACAATCATTACTCTAGGTCACCTCCGAACAAGCATCACATCAGCCCTGGAGCTTGGGACTGTGTCACGGCTGGACGGTCAGGAGGTATAACTACGTAGTAGGCAGCGTACAGAAGCCTGCATATAAAACGGCCCAGATACCGTTCTGGCTTCCCCATGCATATACAAGTTACATGATGTATGATGCCATCAATAGACGGCTCCAGTCGCTTGCGGGACCAACAATCGCGTGGCATGAAGCCCTGTTGGTGGATGCGATGCTTCCCGCATATCAACTTTGACTCTGGGAATACATCGACTGAATGCACTGGTCTAGTTGCTACCGAAGTGATTTCGATAGAACCTGCTCAGTCTCATTTAGCTTTCCACGTCTTTTGACTTGCTCATTTCAGCTCTTCGTTTCTCTACAGGCCTACAGGTAGCCCCACAACGGCTTCCTCCTTGACGGGATGATCCCAAAACGCTGGGTCACCCTAATATCGGGCCGGGGCCTTGCAACCACCACAAAGCGATCCCCAGTTTCTCCTGGCCTCTGGATATCAGGGACTTCAGACCTTAGCCCAAGGTAGGTAGGGTAAGAAAATGATGTGGTTGGGCGGCCTATTAATTCCATCATTGATTATTTTCCATACTTCGTAATACCAT
Organism: Fusarium acutatum; assembly: GCA_012932015.1. Lineage (NCBI taxonomy): Eukaryota > Fungi > Ascomycota > Sordariomycetes > Hypocreales > Nectriaceae > Fusarium > Fusarium acutatum. The sequence goes on along the minus strand of JAADJF010000280.1, from coordinate 79,790 downwards.
CTACACAATTATCAAGGACTTTAAGTTCTTAGAAGTTCGGCTCTCCCTTTGGTCCCTTAGCTTCCCCAGACAGAGGATCTCAAAAGTCGATTATACTTCTACAGTTTATAACCAAAGACTGTGTTTATTTAAAGGAAATTCTTCTTCCAGTAATCGTAGACCCCGTCACGATATCTGTCTCGTCTGTTGTGTTTTTCCTCCTTTTTCCGACTATCCGTATGGTATCCACGATAATTAAGATTTGCGGCCAATGCAACAGGAACAAGGTGCATGTATCATTTTGATTTCTAGCATAACCACATAAAAATGTTAATTAACTCTATTCATAACCATCTAAATGGACTCCATCTTCTGTTTGGTATGTTCCAAAACTGCCCGAATACCCTCATCCAAAACATCCAGCGCAAGATACCCATCTATCCATGCGACGGTCTTCTTCTGTAATTCCGTGCGATCTGTTGTGGTTTCCAGGTACCGGGTCAAGCGTGACAGTACCTCTCTGAGGTTCTTGGGAAACTCTGCTGTCTGTGGGTTTACGCCCATAATAGGCTGGCGAATGTGGACGTTGCATGTGGCCGGGTGATTGGGATACTCCTGATCAAGGGTATCCAGAACATGCTGCGATATCCTAGGCTGAGCTGGGACATGTGTGAAAGACACGAAGAGGTCAAAGAATACCTCCGCAGTGTTGGCACTGAAGAAGGCCTGCTTCTTTGAGATATCAAAGATAGCCATAGGGATAGCGCCATCCATGGCAGGGTTTGATGTCAAATGCTGGGCGGTCTGCTTGTCAATAACCTTGGTTTGGGCGTTTGATGGCTCAGGAAGATCATCGTCGTCCTCATCATCATCATCATCATCACTATCCACAAGTCGCAGCTCGTCGCCGTCCTCCTCACGATCGGGCCGGAGAACATCCTGGCCGGGCTTCGCGACCGCCTTGCGCTTATCGACCTTTTCGAGCCATTCCATCTCCGTTCGCGCATATTCAACCCAGAGTTTTTCATTCGTCGTGCAGAAGCGGCAACCTCGCATAAAAAACCCACGCGCAGCGGCCATGTCGCCATTCTTCGCTGACCTTCGACCTGCCATTGCCCACAGCTCAGGGTCTGTAGGCATCATGCGTAGAGCATTGGTCATGGTTTTGCGCCAGCGCTTGGATGCTTTGACGCTGGACGTATATGAAAGATATTCTCTCCACAGTGCACTGCTTCCTGGATGTCGGTTGACACCTCGCTCGTAAATCGCAAGAGTACGGCCCTGACCAGCATGGGCGGACTGGAGGTGTCGGATTTTGAGACGCTTGCAGCGTTTGCTGCGGAGGGACTCAAGGGACTGCTCCCATTGAGCGTACGAAGACCAATCCGATGGCTTATTCCCAGGTGAGAGGACTCTGTGCTCGTAATCGTTGCGCTTCTGGACGATTGTGCGAATCTCATCCTGCGAAAATGATGGGTTAGTTGACAATCTTCTCTCGCAAAGTTAGAACGCAATTACCTTCGAAAATATCTCTTTCTCCTCCCATTCTCGCAGTTGCGGTACAGCGCGTTCGAGATAGAATCTCGCCTTATCAGCGACGCCAGCCATCTTGCGTTTGTGCGACCAAGAGGTATCAGTATGGTTTAGAAGGTAATGTAGGTAGACAGCAATTTTAGGAAGTTTTTTTGCCGACAAGGCTGGCAGATCAATAACTTTTTTAGCGGGGCACTTTTCAGCCTCGTGGTGGTCGCGACGACGGGAGCCAAAATGGAAATCGCCGTCTAACGTTAGGCTGTTTATTTCTCGCTTGGAGTACCTGGCCTTTGATTCGCTTCGGGAGCGCGCGGGCCTGTGTCAAAAAATAACATCGATTTCCGAATGTCCCCTGCCCCAGTCGGTCTCCACTTAGCAATTACACTTCCAAGTATTACGTCGCGGTGGAGGTAACGCCAAAGCTCCGAGGTCTGTTTGTCTTGTCCGAGAGTGAATCTCACCACTTGCATGATCGTTTTCTCTCGTCGCTCGTTCTGAGATTTTGACTCTTGGTTCCCGGATCGCCCGGATGGGATTTTAGAGTGTTTGTTCAGTCCTTCTCTCCTTCGAAATGGCTTCAAAATACAAGGACAAGGACACAGGCGTTGTCCTAAGCTTCAATGGAAGTTTGGTCAGTTGGGCGCATACTGCTGTCGCGTATAGTATGGTTTTGCATCCTCCTCCGTTGTAGATATACAACTTCGGTGACTGAGACGCTGATTCTTGGTGTTCTAGCTGCTTTCTTTAGTGCATTGGTTATTGGTGTTTACCTACACTATCACAAGATCGTACAGAATGAGTTCTACGGTTATCCGCAAGAATGGTTCCCCTCAGTCTCAGCGACTATTGGCGATCGGTACCCCGAGCGATCGTTCTTCATGATATTCATTGCCATTACATCCGGTACAGCATAGTCGATCGAATTGTACCATATCCCCGTTATACTGATAGCTTCCAGGTCCTCGGTTTGCCCTCGTCGGTTTATGGTATCTCCTCACGCGAAAGCCCGGCCATAAGCTGCCTACGTTCGTTGCTGTTATGGGCCTACTTCGAACTCTAACCTGTGGCGGCTGGACATATATTACATCTACGGACGACCACGATTGGCATGATATTCTCATGATTTCTTACATTGTTGCGACGCTTCCGTGGACGACTGGCTGTATCGCACTCAGCCCCGCCAATCCTCAGGCCATCAAATATCGCAAATACTTGGCATCTGCCTTTTTCGGCACTCTTGTGCCACTGATCTATTTCTTCATTCAGCACAAGGTGCATCGTGTTGCTGGAGGTAAGACAATGGTTCAACGCCATTGAAATGTGGCCCACTAACACTATAAACCAGCTTACACGACTTACGCCTTCTTCGAGTGGTCATTGATCATCTTTGATGTGGCCTTTGACGCCGTGACGGCTCTCGATTTCGGTACCTTCGCTATTGAGATTAGAGATATCAAGGGTGCGAGCAAGGGGTACGTTCAATGGCTTCCCAGATAGTCTTTGGCTTCCAGAACAGCCGTTTGCGAAATATACATGTTTGCAGGCCATTGTCTAAGTCTTTTGCAGTGAGAACCTGTCGTCTATCCCATCCGCCGTCTTGGAAAAGGAGTAAGTACAGAACTAGCGTGAGGAGAAGATCGTCATTAACCAAGTCCTTAGAAAGGAAAAAGCAACCGGCGGTGTTTTTGCTGTTCGCTTCAGCTGGCCCGAAGCACTTGATATTGCGGCTGACGTCTATCATGGAGTAAGCTCTCTGTGTTGGGCGAGAACGACGATTTGCTGACCATCTTAGTATGTTTTCTGGACTATTCTGACTAGTCTGGGGCTTGTAGTGTGGTGTAAGTCAATCTAGATCGTTGATTGAGACCTGTGTGACCCTAACTCAATATCAGACTTCCCGCTTTGGTACATGGGCATTTCAGGATACGAAGTTCTGGTCATGACAACGATTTCGCCTTTCATTCTGGCCAGCCGTTCAGCTCGGTCTCTTGTGGTGAAGAACTTGCGCGCAGTACACCTTCTGTCTCTCGCAGGCATCGCAGCCTATCTGGTCGAGGAACCCAGTTATCGCCTGTTTACGGTTGGATTTGGCGTTTTTATGTCGTGCTTGGGGTGGGCCGGTACCCTTTTTGCAGAATCAGTGCACGAGGGCCGCCTTGAATCCAAGATCCTGGGTTGGATGATTGGTCTTATTCTTTCCTCTACTGCCAAGTTTGCGTGGTGGACGAATAACCCTATTTGGCCTATTATGCATGCTGCGAATGGCGGTTGGAACAACACTGGTCTTGTTCTGGGTGTTCTAGCCGCTCTCCGCTTCACCAGAAGAGCACCCCTCGCTGCCGGTTTGGCTCCACGTCCTTCCAAGAGTAGCTCAAGTTTTCTTTCATCACTCGGTCTTGCTGGGTTGTTTTTTGGCCTCCATTCTTTACTCTCTGATACCAGCACCATGATCCTCTGGGGATGGGAGGGTTATCCCATTCGTGGCCCATACTTCTCCACACATGGCTGGCTCACTGTTCTTGCCATGTCGCTAGGTCTGTTCGGCGGAGTCTGGCAGCCTCGGCTTGCCAGCAGCTGGGGGGTCTATATCATCGGTACCGTCGGTGCTATGTTTTTGACTTTCTTCAGTCATTGGTCCGGTTACTACGGCGCTCTGACGCTTGCCACCTACTTGATGGCATATTCTGTGCCCATTTTGACCCATGCAGCCAAGACAAATCCTACGACAACTTTTGGCAACGGTTTCCTCATCTACAACTTCTTGGTACTCTTCCACGTTTGGGTTGTGGCATATGCCTTTGTTCCAGGTGGCCAACTCGTTCGTGAGCATACTGACTGGATCATGTACACGATGATGACCTGCATTGGTGCTGGCGTGTATGGCATCAATGCCTCAGGTCATCAACAGCAATCTTCGAAACGGTCTGTGCCAATCCAGCAGAGGAAGTATTTTGGCGTTGCGACCATCCTTATCAATGTTTTCTTCTTGGTCTCGGCCTTCCAGCGGTTCCCTAGTAATAACTATCAGCCTTATCACGCTGATGACCGCATCCTTACTGCAGGTATTTGGACGATCCACTTTTCGTTTGACAACGATATGTGGGCATCAGAGTACCGTATGCGAGATCTCATTAAGGAATTGGAAATTGATGTCATCGGTCTTCTTGAGTCCGACAACCAGCGTATCATCATGGGTAACCGTGATGCTACGCAGTTCCTTGCTGAGGATCTCGGCATGTATGTCGACTACGGTCCTGGCCCCAATAAGCATACATGGGGTGCCGCTCTTCTGTCGAAGTTTCCCATCCTCAACTCGACACATCACCTTCTACCTAGTCCTGTCGGTGAACTGGCTCCTGCTATCCATGCGACGCTGGATGTCTATGGTCAGCTCGTCGATGTATTTGTCTTCCACTCCGGGCAAGAAGAGGATCCTGAAGACCGACGTCTGCAGTCACTTTATCTCGCTGACCTAATGGGCTCGACCCCTCGGCCAGCATTCTTGCTTAGCTATTTGGTGACAAAACCAAAGGAGGGTAACTACAACACTTATGTGAGCGAGAAGTCAGGTATGAAAGATGTAGACCCGTCAGATTGGGACCGATGGTGCGAATACATCCTTTTCAAGAGACTCAAACGTGTGGGATACGCGCGCGTAAGTCGCAGCTCGATTACCGATACGGAACTACAGGTTGCCAAGTTCAAGATCCCCGAGTCCAAAGAGGAGATCGAGAAACTGGACGCCCAGCCAGATAAGGAGCGCAATCGCCGAGTTAAGGAGGAGGAGGTCCCTGAGGGTTGGAGATTCCCCGCAATGTTCCGGGGTGACGGCGTGCGAGAGCACAGATACCATGTGTTCAACGAGCCCAGGTATTTCAACTAGGGAGGCTGTATATTACCCTGGGTAAGGGTTTGGGCAATACGACAAGGGTACATCTCGATGCCGTATATGCTATTCATATTAATGGGAGGAGTTAATGGGATAGGGCAGATATGGATCATGAATAATGTACGGCGGTGATGTTCATGTGCTTAATTCTAGTGCACGCAATATATACTCTTGTTGTATACATATTGGCTATATGATAGTGATCCGAAGACGCAGCAATATATTCCTTGTTGAAAATGCTTATCTCTTGAGGCCGGTGCTCCAGGGTATTCCCCATTCGTGTTCACGGAGCCGGTGATTTGTGTGGTGGTGTCCATATATAAGATGCTTTTGCAGCCAATTGTGTACTGGGTGCCTGATGAGGAGTGTATGTATTGCTTACGGGGTCAGCGCGTGGCATTTTAGTTTGCCTTCATGTCGATAATTTTTGTTATCCTTCTACACAAACCTCCACGACCGATGTAAAGGCTTGTGTTCCTGCGAGATAACAGAGTTACAATGAACCTTAAGTGTCTTGACGCAGACTTACCACGAAATCGGTCAGCCGCTGACCAACAAGATTCGAAGAAAGAATTACCCTATCGTATCCATTCCTGCATGTATTTCTGCAAAAGAACCGTTGTCAAGCTTGCATTGTGTATGTACACAGACGAAAACTGCAGATTTCCGTGCCCACCCCGCAAAAGAAATACCTCCGTCCCCACTCGGACCGCCGAAACTCCACAAGGCCGCGGTCATCGTCGGGCATGTGAGGTTTACAAGCCCCTGTCGCCCGCTGCTGCGCAGGTATGACCAAGAAAAATAGAGTATTTGTGTGATTCCGCAGGACGGACCAGAACCGCTTGTGTGGTGAGTGCCGAGTTGGAGCAAAGACCGAGGGGGTCAACAATCGTTCGTATTATACACATTATTCATGACGGCATAAAGACCTTGGCTTGACGTGGATAACTGATTGGCGGCTGACTGTGCTTTTTTTTTTTTTTTTTGAAATGGCAGGTGACCTTTGGAGATGAAGAGGCTGGACTAGGAGCAACGTCTGAGCATTGTTGTGAGCCAAAAATGTATTGCATCACTATGATAGTTGTTTCATGAGTGGGAGTTCAAGGGATTTATATAGTAGATCCGAGCATTGGACGGATAACTACCACTGTAAGAAAGCTGCCAATATTAAATAGTAAAATTCCGAGCTCAAGCCCCTTGTAACTAGGAAGTCATGGAAGCTACCGGTAGATGCAATCATGGATCGAAATACTATAATAACAATTCCCCAAATGGCAAACTTAAAACCCCACAATATAAGAAGCTCCCCCACAATCTCTCAATTCTCCGCGATCCAATACTGTTCCGTCATTTCCAATCCGAACTTAGCCGCTTGAAGACTTCATGGCTCACCCCTCCACCTTCAACAAGTTTGTGATTATTGACAAGCTTTGTGTGCCGCCGCCAGCCGATTATGAGCGTCTCGCCTAGACCCAGACCAGGGATGGAAGAAGTCAGCGAAACATGAGAAGTGGGCGGGCATGATGGGCTAGATAGAAAAGAGGGTGGTCATGGGGCTGCCGTCGTCGTGTAGGTATGGAGGTGTATCGCTTTATTTTTCTTGATAAGACGTATATAACTCCTCCGGAGCTTCCGTCTCTCTTGATGTATTGTCTACCTCTTATTCTCACAGCTTCTTAGACTCACCCTTTCTGCGTGTGAGACAGACAAGATGACGTTCAACTTAACACATCTGTTGGTTTACTTGGGGTTTTTGGTTGGAGGACTAGCTCTCTATGTAAGTCAACACTGCCTACAGATTCTATGATTATCAGACACTCATATGTGGCCAGGGCTTCGGCATTGTTATTTACCGAGTCTTCTTTCACCCTCTTGCCAAGTACCCAGGCCCATTCATCGCCAAGATCACAGATGGATACCAGCTCTACCACGCCTGGAAGGGCGACAGGCAGCTCGAGTTCTGGCGCATGCACCAAAAGTACGGCCCAGTTGTCCGCTTCGGCCCCAACTCGCTTTGCTTCAACTCCAACAAGGCTCTCAAGGAGATCTACGGCTTCCGCGCAAACGTCCGCAAGGCCGAATTCTACAACGCCTTTGTTCACCCTACCGCCAATACGCATAATACGCGCGATAAGGAGGTCCATGCCCGCAAGCGCCGTGTCATGTCTCAGGCCTTCTCCGAGAGCGCCATGAAGGAGATGCAGCGATACATCTTGGGTAACGTCCGTACTTTCTGCGAGCAGATTGGTATGTTGGAGGGCTCTGGAGAAGAGACCAAGGGCTGGACTAAGCCTCGAAAGATGAGCGACTGGTGCAATTACCTTGCTATGGACATTCTTGGTGATTTGTGCTTCGGCAAGGCTTTCCATATGCTTGAGAGCCCGACTAACCGCTTTGCCCTGGAGCTTGTTGAAGCTGCTACAACCCGCCACCTTCTCGTAAGTGTACCTGCTATCTTCCGATATGGCAAGAGATGAAACTGACCCTCATAGTGTGGAACCATGCCCATCGTGAACAAACTCAACCTGGACAAGATCCTCTTCCCTGGACTCGCTGCTGGTCGTGCTCGCTACATGGGCTACAGCAAGGGCCAACTTGCAGAGCGCACCAAGCTTGGTGAGGAGACAGACCGCCGCGATTTCTTCTACTATCTTCTCAAGGCCCGCGATCCCGAGACTGGCCAGGGCTTTAGCACTCCTGAGCTCTGGTCAGAGTCCAACCTACTGTAAGTGGCACGAGACGACCTCGAAACACTCCAACTAACAACTGAATAGTATCATTGCTGGATCTGACACCACATCGACCGCGATGGCTGCCACTCTCTTCTACCTTGTCCGATGCCCTCGCGCTCTCGAGCGAGTCACCGAAGAAATCCGAAGCAAGTTCAACAATGTCGAGGAGATCTGCCAAGGCGCCACTCTCGCATCTTGCACCTACCTCCGAGCCTGTATCGATGAAGCTATGCGTCTCTCTCCATCTGTCGGTGGTATTCTTCCCCGTGAGGTTCTCTCCGGCGGTATCACCGTTGAAGGCCGTGCCATTCCCGAGGGCACCGTTATCGGCGTTCCCCATTATACCATCCACCACAATGAGTCCTACTACCCCTCGCCATATGAGTACGTCCCCGAGCGATGGCTCGTTGGTGCCCTCAACCCCCTCACTGGCGAGAAGACAACCGAGGATGAGGTTGCTCTGGCTGCCAGTGCATACTGCCCCTTTAGCATTGGGCCCCGTGGCTGTATCGGCAAGGGTCTCGCCTATGTTGAGATGACAAACACGCTTGCCCGCACCATGTATCTTTATGATATGCGCAAGGCTATTGGTATCGTGGATCCTGCTGAGGGCAACCCCAAGAATGAATGGGGTCGACACCGACCAAGCGAGATGCAATTGGTTGATACATTTACAAGTGCTAAGAACGGACCTATGATTGAGTTCCGTAAGGCTGCGCATATCAAAGCGTGAGCTCAAACGTATATAAGTAGGAGAGAAATAGGAGTTCATGAAATGCATGTACAGGACATAAGATAAAGACACCTACCTAGTCACGGAGATGTTGATTTTGATCCAGCAGGAGGGGAACACAAAAGACGTGATTGAATGGTCTACGAATAGTTAAATGATATAAAAATAAAAATAAACACTTTATCATTGAAGCTATATCTTTCGTTACGTTGCCGCGATAAATATGATTAGAGCGGCTTAGCTTGAAAGGTATCTTGCATAAATAAAGTGACTAACCGTCGAAGGGAACCGCGTAGTGAGACATGTGGAATAAAGAAAGACCTTTTTATCTGGGGATTTGCCGTAGAATTTAAACATAGCTTCCCAGAGGCAGTATGAATTCTGCTACATAATTATCAAGTGAGAAAAGTATTTAGATAAGTTAGCTACATAGGTAGAGATAAAGGGGCTTCTTAACGCATTTATCCCTTCTTCCAAGTCTAAATGGAATGGAACCTGAAGCTTTGCTTGCTCGCCTGGGGGAGCAGAGCTTCAGTGAGCTTCAGACTCTAGCCCATAACGACCCACTAATAGAGCACCAGGGTTGTGTCAAGCGTTCGCAAAAACCCGATGGGCCCAACGAGGCTGGGGAAAGGCTGAGAATGCTTTCTATCCTTCTCTAAGCTTTCTTTGTTAGACATTTTCTTTCCCTCTCTCAACTTCGCTTTTCTGGAAATTTGAAATAATAATACGCCCGAATCCAGCGAAAACGATTAATACGTAACTGGAGTATGTCATGAGGCAGTTTGGCACTTGGTTCATTTGACTCCTGGCGCGTGTCCAAGTTTCTACGCTCATAATTTGACTGGACCAATACACAACTCCCATTCAATCATCGTCAAAGGATGACTTTGTGTAAATTCTTTCAGCAGGGCAACTGCAAATTCGGCAGTACGTTTTACTTCGATTCTGTGGGCTGTATTGTTCCCCTTCTGATCATACTGATTTGTCTATAGATAGTTGCCGATTCGAACATGTAAACCCAAACAATCGAAATCAACCCTCGAACCGCTTTGGAGCTCTTGGAGGAGGGAGCAATCAAAGCCCAGCTGGTACGAACACGATAGATGTTGATACACGGGACAAGGATTGACGACTCAGCAGACAAATACAACATTACTATCGACACAATCGAAAAGGATTTGACGAACGAAGTTCCGCAATGGATCCTCTCAGCCTATGCGCCAGGGCGAGATGCTCCTGGCCAACTCTTCGGCGGATATCCGCGCGAACAGAGCTTTGAAGAGCTGCGGCTACACTTCATGATGGGGAAAGCGTCGGGGAACGAACAGCAAGCTGTGAGCGCCCATTCAATCGGTCTCTACGCGACCGTCCAGACTGACCTAGATTCGACCTTAGCTTAACGAAGCACAAGAGCTATATGCTCAGGCACAACAACAGATGCAGACCGCTCTGCGTGACGTTAAAGGGGCAATTCAGTTTATTGTAGGCGAAGAAAATAACCACCCGAATCGGCACGATATTTGCAAACAGGGAACGCAAGGAGCTCCCTTTGGCGAATTTCTCGTTGGGAAGCGACCCAAGTCGACAATCGCCGATACAGGCGCTCAGCCAACCCCCTTCGGGTCCAGCAACAACAATGCTTCAAGTCCTTTTGGTGGTGGCGCATCCGCTGGTGGAAGCGCCTTTGGGCAGCCATCGACTCTCGGCGCGAAACCAAGCGCGTTTGGTGCGCCGTCCTTTGGTCAACCATCGCAGCCAGTTCAAGGAGGAGGTTCGGTCTTTGGTCAGCCATCACAACCTTCAGCGTTTGGTCAACCATCACAGTTGGGACAAACCGCCTCAGCATTCGGCAAGCCAGCGCAAACCTCAACCTTTGGCCAGCCGTCACAACCAGGGTCTGCTTTTGGCCAACCTTCAGCTTTAGGCGCAAAGCCCAACCCGTTTGGCACACCAGCCTTCGGACAACCTTCGCAACCAAATGCACAAGGCAGTGTCTTCGGCCAACCGTCACAGCCAAATACGCAAGGCAGCGCATTCGGTCAACCGTCACAGATAAATGCGCAGGGCAGTGCCTTCGGCCAAGCCAGCCAACTTGGACAGAAACCGAGTCCCTTCGGAGCACCAAGTGGAACGAACAACAGCTCTAGCCCATTTGGTGCCGTCGCAAATAACAATAGTGCCCCTGCAGCGAACCCCTTTGGTGCTCCAAGTGGTAGCGCAACAACCAGTCAGCCTGCCAATCCTTTCGGATCCAACAGTAATAACCAGAACAATGCCCAGGCGAATCCGTTTGGACAACCCTCACAGCCTGCTCAGGGAAGCTCGCCATTTGGCCAACCTTCGAATGCTGCCGCACCGGCAACGGCAACCCCATTCGGTGCATCTAACGCGACCTCGAATCAACCCACAAACAGTCCATTTGGCCAGCCGTCACAGACTCAGTCGAATGGTTTTGCATCGCAGACTAACCAACCACCAGCGAGCAGTCCATTTGGTCAACCCTCGCAGCAGAAACCAGCGAATCCTTTTGGCCAACCTTCCAACGCTGCACCAGCTGCCGCGAACCCGTTTGCTACAACGCAGGCTCAAAAACCTCCAGCAACAGCAGCAGCGGCGGCGGCAGCCGCCACTTCGATAGGCCCATATCCGCCGAACAGCAGTAGACAACATCCGCCAATTGAGAGCTATAGCTCAAAAGGCATGGATGGTCGGCTATCAATGTTCAAGGGCAAATCAGTCATCTACAAGGACGGCAAGCCTGGAATCCGAGAATTCGATGGGACCTGGCGGCGGATTTGGTTCCCAGATGGTCCTCCTGCATTCTCAGCGGATACAGAATTGCCCCCTGAGATGTACGACGACAAGTCCAAGGCTCAGTGGATGGCCTTCGCACAGACCGGGACCTTTGAGGGTGGCCTGATGCCCGAACTACCGCCTCCGCGAGAATGTACACTATGGGACTTCTAGCCAAGGAGTCAAATCAAGTCGAGTCAGTTCACAACTTGTTTTATATATGATGTGGAGATGAATAGCCGAGGATGGATAGATGGCGTTAGACGATTCTGGAGAATGCATTAATTGGCGTTGTGTATAATCATTAGGGATGCTTGGATGCATAATCTAGATAGTAAAAGATACAACTTCGCGAGACAAGCAAATTGAAGGATGTTATCAGATTCCATGCATTTTCATCAAGCTGCTGTGTGGTTTTGATACAGCAGGCCCCTTTTCAAGTGATGAAATGACATCACAGTTTTATCGAATGCTGGGTATCTCACAAAGACTGTTCACAGCAAATCAACAAAGCTCATTAGCGAAATCATCTCAAGATATTTGTTTGGTGTTTGTCTTGTAGCACTAACTACCAGGGCAGCTTCGGGTAAAGATGCACTAGTCCAGGAGCACTTAAGCGTTTTTATCATCAGAGCCATTGATTGGCTTGAGCGGTCGAAAAGTATCTTTGTACCTCCTCCAGGTTGACTTCATCAGCTTGCAGCTGTGAGAATCCACTTTCTGATGAATCATCCGGCGATGCAAACGCAGGCTTGAGCCACGATATTTATGAAGGTCATGAGTGGCAGTTTATAAGATCGACTCATCTCTCTCTTGAAATCCTCTTCAAGCCCAAAATTGCACTCATTTCAGCGCACAAAACCAGAAGTTTACCACGCACACAAAGACACCCAACCATGGTCTCTTTACCACCCCTCGCGCCGTTCCCCCAGTCATCATGGCGACAGCATCTCTCCTCCAGCGAATGGAATACACTTCTACAATCCTGGACATCTATTTGCCGTGCCATTTCTTCCCTTCTTGAAAAGGACATCAAGGCAGCCTTGGCCCGCGACGACTCCATTGCAACATTCCTAGTCTCCTTCGCAGAGGAGACAGCAGAAGCAGGCTTCACAATACTAGACTCTCACTCGACAGCACTACCAAAAGCCGTATTTCAGCTCGTATCGAGAGTCTTCGATGTATCTCCGCCTCCTCAACTATTCGATTATGCGTTCCTGGCAAATATCGCAAGGATATTCCCCAGGAAAGCTACTACCCCTCTCATTGCACAGCTCTTTCGGCGACATGCTGCTGCGCTCGAGGCTGCATTGACTACCCTAAAGAAGCAACTTATCCCACAGTTAGAGGCTGGTATCAAGGGCGATTTGAAGAACGTCGAAGCTCGTTTGATACGACTGAATTATCTTCTACATGCTTCGTCGGATACTTGCACTTTGTTCCTTGCGGGATCTGATTTTCTCGATGGCCTCATCGTGTGCTTCCGCGTCATGAACCCTCCTCTACGCAAAGTGATATTGACCACGACGTATCTATGTCTGGTTGGGTTAATAGATACTGAACCAGCCAAATGGTCGATGCTGAGTGATCAACTGTACGCCCTCAAAGAAGCGGCTGATGCCCACAAGGCTGGCCCTCTCAATGTCAACGACTCACTGGTCCCTGAGCTCATCACCAACACCCCCCTCTTGAAGATATTACTAAGGAGGGCGGAGGATTCCGGCGCGGCGACCGAAAATTTCAAGAAGCGAATTACGGCCTTGGAGGGCTACAGAAAGGGAACCATGGTCCGTCCCAAACGACTTGTAAGAAGGAGGTTGGATAAAGGCAAAGGCAAAATATCACAGCAAGAAGTGAATGCCGACATTCATGTTCATAAAATGAGCCAAATCACTCAGGTTCAGGATTTGTTTCCCGATTTAGGATCCGGCTTTGTGTCCAAATGTCTCGATGAATACGGAGAGGACGTGGAGCAGGTTGTTGCCAATTTGCTAAGTGAGACTCTACCGCCTCACTTGGCTAATGCTGACCGCAGCGAGTCCTTGTACGTTATAACAATCCACCTATTCTCAAATCGCGATTATTTGTTAATCTATCATTAGGTCATCACACCCTGAAAGAGGACACACAGAGCTTGCACCGCGATCTACTCCGCCTCAGGTCCCCACACGACACAATGTTTTTGACGACGATGATTTCGACCGCCTTGCCATGGACGTTTCTAAGGTTTCATTTGGAAAGAAACCAGGCAAGAATGCCGATGAAATGCTCAAAGATAAAGCAAACGCGCCTAACAAATCGGCCATCCTCTCTGCCCTCGCGGCATTCGATTCTGATGATGACGAACGTGATGATACATATGATGCTGACGATGTGGGTGGCACTGTTGACGCCTCCAACCAGGAGGCCGATGCTGCGAGCGACAGCAACGAAGAGGCACTGTTCCGTGCGTACCAGATGGACTCAAAGCTGTTTGACCGTGATGCTGGCACAAGGCGAGGTAACTCGCGAGCCAAACTGCGGGAAGAAACTGGAATGACAGATGAAGCCATAGAGGGATGGGCCCTCATCTTAGTCAGGAACCCCCAACAGAAGCGACGACTAGAGGCCAAGTATGCCTTTAGTGGACAACAAGCGCAGCTAGAACGCACATCTTGGCGAGCATCTCCAGCTGGCTCAGGGGAAGAAGGGAGCGAACCTGACGGTGGATCAACGAGGGGTGGCAGAGGTGGTGGTCGAGGACGAGGGCGAGGGCGAGGTCGGGGAAGAGGCGGCAATGTTGCGGGGCCTACAGGCGAGAAGGAGACAGAAAGTGCTAGGAAGAACAAGGAAGCTAATAAGGGGTCTCGGGCGAACCACAATAGACGCGATGCTCGAGCAAAGAAGATGGCACGAGGAGGTTTCGCTGGCTGATCAATCACCAGTTCTCTGCTTCTTCCATCTACCAGGAGTCGGCGCCGCAGCTAGACAAGACGTTCTTCTCTTTCGAGCATGAGTTGGCGCAGTTGCTTCTGGCCCATACAGATCACCAAGATCCAGCTCGGTAGCATAGGGGCTCTTCATATCGGCTATCATGGGAGTGCCGGGATAACCACTGGGCCCTGCTGGGGAGACAATGCCGCTGAGAGAAGCCAGAGTCTCTTCGATGCCCGAATAGCGGTGGTAATCCTTTGGTGTAGCTAGCTCTGAGACAGCCTCAATAGAGGTCAGATCCTGGTCGCCATCACCTGTGCCCATTATCATGCTTTGGAGCGACATCCGCGAGCTCCTCCTGCTACTATTGAGGTACACCCGTAGATCAAAGCATTGACGACATGATGGATGTAACGGAAAGCAGTTTGCTTCATCACGATGCTGCGGAAGTTGAGGGCGTGACTGCTGCCCACACTTTTCCTGAATGTCGTCGAAAATGTCTGCGATGGGAGTGAAGTAGGTGACACGTTGTCCAGGCCCCCAATAGTTATTGCGACCCCAGACTTGACCGATTAGACCATGTGTATTGGCGTCAACAACTCCAGCACCACTGTCGCCGTTAACACCAATGCCTCCACGTATCCAGGCATCCTCATCCTCTTGCGGCCATGGTTCCTCGATAAACCATTCTCTCGTAGCCTTCTGCGTCTGGTTCTCTACCCCAGAGACATACGCAGGGATCTCGCAAATCTGGCCGCGCTGATAACCAGATGTTCGACCGCTAGACAGAACATCGGCACCTGGCACAATAGCGGTTGTAGTAGCTATGGTTGGCTCCTGAGTTGGAGGCTGGGTTTCTGAGGGGAATTTGCGAAGGATGTTTGCTTGTGAAGTACGAGCACCGATGAGAGCCCAGTCTGTTACGACAAGGGGCTTATCCATATCACACTCATCCCAATAAGGATCATGTGAAATTCTCGTTGTCTTGAGGTTCAGACCTGACGTGACCTCGAGCCTACCGAGCCTGAAGTTCGTCTCCTGGGCCATGGCATCATGCCCCTCGTCAATGCATCGCTTGCGATCTTGGGAAGATGGATGCTCAACCTCCACTTGAGCGAGCTGTTGGTAGGCCTCCATGAAGGGATGAAAGTTGCCCAACCAATAACTCCCACCACCAACGGTGATGCAAGGACCAAGAGTAGCAGTGCTATCTTCAAATGCCCCATTTCCTGTAACACCGATACTGTCACCCATGCAAGGATCGCGAAAGAAGTAGGGGTTTCTCGCAGCACAAATATCATCCTTGTGATCTTTGCCTAGGCCACGAGCCCAGGTAACGGTGCGATTGATCTCCCCTTGCGTAAAAGCAAACGTGACTAGCTTGGAAAAGTTGCTGGGAATAAGATCTTGAACGTGGCTAACAATGATAATCTTTCGAGCACGAGAAATAGTTTTGGGAGCCATGATGCAAATTCGCTTCATCTGTGGGGATTTGCCTCGAGTGACAGTGACTACGTGACGGGGCCCAACCCAGATAGGCAGATACTGGGAAAGAAATGGAAGAATGGCGTGTTCGAAGACAAGAGGAAAGCTCGTTACTTCTATACACCGTGAGGCTCGCCCTCTGATAAGGTCTGTTGGACTTTCTGCACTTCGTGGAGTGCCTTTGATAGTCAGTCTGTGAGCTATCAAGGTAAGGAAGAGTTGATGGC
Source organism: Fusarium acutatum (assembly GCA_012932015.1). Lineage (NCBI taxonomy): Eukaryota > Fungi > Ascomycota > Sordariomycetes > Hypocreales > Nectriaceae > Fusarium > Fusarium acutatum. The sequence goes on along the minus strand of JAADJF010000280.1, from coordinate 63,503 downwards.
CTTACCGGCATTCTTTCTAGCTCGCTTCTCAACGACGACCTGTAGGCGATCTTGGCATTGACGCTTCTTCTTTACCACATCCATAGACAAATCTGTGTCATGATCTCTGTTCTTTCTTTTTTGAGACGCAACAGCAGTGGTGGGCTTTTCGTTTGACGATGACCTGTTGCCCGTCTCCATGCTAGCATTCATCTTTGCTGGAAGCTCCCATTCCTTTGCATCATCTCTACCATCCTCGGGGTGAGCCATGGCTATGTGGGACTGAAGAAGGCGAATACTCTGGAATGTCGTCTCTGTGCAACCGGGTGATGGACAAATGACAAGATGTTTGACTTTGACATGGTAGATAAGTCCGTCCCTGGTGGAAAAGCTCGGCTGGTCACAGCCAGCCCAGTTACACAGATAGGTATGACAAGATTTGACGTGGGATTTGAGGTCCTTGTCAGACGAGAAAGCTCGTTGGCATTGAGGGCCAAGGCAGACGAAAGAAGGCGTCGAATTATCAGTGCTGTTAGTTCGCCCACCTCGACTTAGTGGACTCGGACCTCTTGAGCGACCTCTACCGTTACGGACGGTCATTGCATCACTGAATTCGGTCGGAACAGAGGAGAAAATGGAACCAGTAGAAGAAGTATCGGCACTGATGGTAGAAATTGTACTCATCTCTCGCATATCGATTTCACCAGCCCAATTGGTACAAGGCTCCAGGGCCAGGTCCAACTTGGCTGGTGATGCAGACCGATAGCAGTCAATATTGAAGTCGGAATGAATTGATTGAATTGGCCGCTGAAAAAAATCAAAGGATATGAGGCTGGGGGAGACAGTAGTCTTTGACATCGACAAAGCAATTGAAGCCGGTGTCGTGGGAGGTGTCGATACTGCTTGAACAGTCCGATGCCGGACTGTGGGGCCGTGGTAATGGCCGGGACCGTTGAAGTTAACGGCCCCGCGGTGGTCCTTGCGCCTGAGGTTGTTCATTGTGTGAGTTCATTAATTCACAATGGCTTTGTGAGGCTGCAATTGAGGGAAAAAAACGGACAAAGGAAATTGTGAGGGGTCGAACAAGGAATGGAGAAAATGCAAAACATTAGGAACTGGGGCCTTCCCTTGGTCATAGGGGACTGTGATTGCCTGAAGAAGCTGGCGGCCTCTGCAGAGGTGGGCGAACCACTCATTCTCTGAGAGGGAATACCTTTTGTGTAAGCAAGTATAAGTGGTAAGGCTGATTGATGATGATGCAGGACATACAGGGGGTTGAACAACTTGGGTCCAGGTGAACTATATGGAAAGGAAATAAAATATGAAAATGAAACCCAAAAGACCACCGGCATTGATGGCTGATATTGTCATAAGCATGCTGGACTTATTGATTGCTCCTCTCTTCGCTTCTCTTTCTCTCTTTCCTTTTCACCCGAGGTACGTTAGGCAGACTGGTGATACCTAGGACTTTTTGGCCCCCAACTGTGTTCGATCAACCCCTCACGATTTGGGAGAAGTCCGTAGTTTCATAGGCATTTGTTCGTGGTATAGTGCAGGCGTGTTTTGTGCCTCATGCTAATGCGTCGTACTGTAATAGTTGCTGATCTTTCCTATCGTTCACTGATTTATTATTCTTGATTACTTGTCTCACAATATTCACCTCTTTGTTGTATCTGAAGTGTCTTGCAGTTGGAAGTTGCTTGAAAAAAAAGGAAACCCGTCCTAGAATTATAGATGTCTTAACCAAGTTTCCTTTCCGTAGACATGATGTGTAGTTGTAAGGTCGTTATCATCATTCAATTCGAGCAGTAGATGCTTATGTAGGTGAGGTACCTACGTAGCAGTTGAGGTTCTGGGCTAGAGAGGTCCCTGAATTATTTCATATTAAACAAGGGAAGTATACTTTATTATATATTTATCTCCCGTATGCAGTGTCCTCTCAGATGAAAGCAATGGGCATTCAAGAGTCAAACCTGCCAATGTCTTACTATATAAGTGCCTTGAATCTTGACCTCCCTCTATCGATCTTGTACTCTCTATTAATGGCTTTGTTGTCTTGAGCTATTATTGTATTCGGTGCCCTCGAAATCGAGCCGAATGTTGACCAGTCGCGTTGATATTTCTTGTAAGCTTATTATGTTGCAACGACTATCTGATATTGAGAGAATAAAACGTCAAGCTTTGCCGACTTACCAAGCAATATATACCAATACGTTAGCTGGAACCATGGGATCTATCATTTTCGACTTTGAATTCAAATGCTTCGGCCTTATATAGACAGCTTCCCAAGAAATCTTTTCGCCTGATCAAGTTACTCTCTGGCTCTTGGAATGATCCCCTTGGCACGGAGCTTATGGGGCCAATTGTGTATCTTAGGCCAGCGATCAGTATACAACGACTGTTCGAATAGCTTGCCAGCATTGTCAGATCCAACAGCATTGGTACTTGATACAAAGTCCATCTGTGAGGACAAGTAGATAATACGAAGACACAGCACTTGGAGCATGTTGTTTTCGACCTCGCTGGATAGTGTTCTTGGTATAGGCAGATGGCTTTGTTTTAGCACGAGCAGAATTATCAAGTGATAGAAGGAAAGAATTTATATGGGATCATAAAGAAGCTCAGTCAGAGTTAGAATACCCTCTGTACTATAATGCTCAACTTTGTATTGCCCAAATCATTATGGGGTATGATTAATTATGCTCCAAACCACTTCTACTCCTCCACTACTGTCTTCATTATAGTGTCTCCATTGTAACCATCACGACGCCGCTCATAAACCTTTGTGAAGTTCCTCGACCACATCACTAAGCATTCTTAGCCCGTAGAATTTGGCCACCCTCCTCATAACTCCGAGTTTCTTGCTCACGTCTTGCCGTGACACAATTTCCTTCCATTCTCCACTGCAGGTACAGTGTTCCATAAAGTCGTTCAGTCTCAGTGCACCGCACCGGGCACATTTGAGATCCTGCGTTGTCCATTCCACAATCCAGCTCTCTACTACGCCCAATAATCGCTCTTCTATGGCGACACGATCGAACTCAGTGCCACAGAAGCCACAGCACCAAGCAGCACCTTCGCCAAAGAGATCTTCGTCTCTGCATAGGTCTAGATCTCGCATCATAGTGCAGCTGTCACAAGATATCTGAGGAAGACGAAGGCTTTCTGATGGGTTTGTGAAGGTGCCGTCTTTCGAGAACTCGCGCACCTCGAACAAGGCTAGAAGCTCTTTCCGAAGCAATCGAGCTTCAAGTGTGATGTTTTTGTCAAGCGATAGAACTTGCATGAGTGACTTGACAAGCTCGAGGATAGGATTTCGAGGGTTAAGGTGTGAGCCAGGAAGGACGGGGAATGTGTAGTCCTGTGCAAGCTCTGGATGAAGTAGCTCACGCTTCTGCTTATTGAGGAGGCCAATGATGTCCTTCTTCAGGGGTTTCTCAAATGCCTTGCCTAATAGAATTTGACCTTCATGGTCCTCCAGGCCCTTGCTCGGTAGCTGCGTCAGACGTGGTGTAGCATCTGGGTCGCCGTTATGAGGCCGCTTGAGCTGATGCATCAGCTGTATAAACTCAATTACCCAGTCCTGGAATGTAGACTGTAGTCGAACAGGCAAGAAGGTTGCCATCTGCCAGTGCATGACAGTTTCGAGGTTCTGTTCTTCGGCTTCGATAACCTCCTGGCAGGCCTTGCCTCCGTAGTTGAACTCATCGTACCATACAAGATAGTCCCAATACTCCTTAATCTCCAAGTCGATAAAGTGAAACAGTGGCTTGCTTTTAATCGACTTAATGATATACTCACTATACGCATATGCGTTGCCGACCTCGGCCTTTGTGGTTTGAAGAATAAGACGGTTGGCGTTGGCAAAAATGACCTGGGATCCCACTCGCCGGAAGTCAGCCATGAGCTGCTGGAAGGCCTTACGAGACATCATCTGCACATAGTAGTGCAGGGCTCGATCGTACATGAAAGAGTCGGGGTTCTCAACCCAGCGAACAAGATGTTGCACGAGAACATCGGCCATGGTACTTCCACGACAAGCTTCAGTCCACCACGCCTTCACCATCTCACGCAGCACCTGAACGCCAGCGTTGGCAAAGGCGTTCTCGGATGCAAGTGTCTCTGAGTCGTCAGCAGCGGGATTGAACGATATGGAGTCGGCACCCTCAAGCTCGTTGATAAGAGATGAGGTCAGGATAGTGTTGATAGCCAGATTTCGGACATCTATGTCGATACACACAGACGAGAAGGTTCCTGGATTGTTGACATTTGGCATTTTGACTGCGTCAAGGGGGCCCAGAAGATCGTCCTTTTCATATCCAGCATGATCAGGGCGAGCATCGGGAGACCACCAAAGTACGACTCCATTGGCTTGAAGGCGCCGGGCATAGGCAACATCGATCAAGAATCGGGGATCGTCTCGTTCCAAATTGCACAGGGGCACATCGCCGTAACGAGCCAAAGCGGTAAGGTGTAGAACCCAGGATCCAAGACCAAGATAATGGCCAACAAGTCGCTTGGCGATGACAGATTGCCACCCAAGAGGAGGTAGAGAGCTATCCCCCACATCGTATTTCAAGGGGAGGACAGGGAATTCTCCCAAGATAGGGACATCATGGATGAGCAGTTTACGCTGAGACGACTGGATAACCATCATCTGTGGTCGTGGCTCATCCTTGCGCATCTTCTTGACAACATCACCTATCTCCAAGTGAGCCTTGCGTCGGGTCGTCACTTGGGTGATCTTGATATGGAGTTTCTCCTGGTAGGTAAAACAATCCTGCCAGTTGGTACCAGCTGCCTCCGCATGCCGTCTAGCGAGCATCTCCGAATACATTTTGGAAATATTGGGAAGATCTTGACCAGAGTCCTTGTTCTTCTGCAGAATAACGACATGAGCTTGGTCATTGGTGGTAGAGAAGATACCAAAAATCTGTCGTTCTCCAGTTGTAATGTGAGAAACGTAAATGTAGGCCAGTGGCGACGTCTCGAGATACGTTCGTGTCTTGGCTGGTCGCTTCAGACCAGCCAGATCAAAGCCTTGCTCAAGACCCTTTCCCAGCACAGCATGCTGCGTTGCGTCAATGGTGCACTGATTTCCAAGACGCAAGACAGCTCGAATGTTCAGAGGCACTTGCTTCTCATACACACCCTCAACACTAGGATGATTGAAGAGGAGGGAGAACTTTTCGCTCTCGTTGAAGTAAACTTCTTCCGATACAGTCAACTTGAAGAGATGGCTTGATGGATGACCATTGGGAAGAGTGTAATTGACCTGTTCGACTTCGCAACCTTCCACTTCAACATCGGGAAGATCCTTACTCTTAAGATTGAGGAAGACTTGTCGAGGAACATTGACCTTAAGCGTATGAATCTTGGCATCGATTAGGACATATGCCATGACAATACCAGGAGTCTCCGTCGCTTTGAGGTGCAAGACCTGCCAGTTACTCATGTAAGTAGTGTGCGCCTGCTTCATGAAGGTTTGCTGGAGATTGTTGACTGCACCGCCTCTTCGGTCACCAAACAATTGCCGTCGACGGATTCTGGCTTGCTTCTGCGACTTCCACTTCTTCTTCTGGTACATCAGGAATGCTTCATAGTTCTCCGAAGGACTTGGCATAACTTCAGGAAGTGCAGACATGGGATCGGGATTCTCTGCTGGCTCAGGAGACTTGCGCTTCTGAACCGTCGTTGCAGCCTGAGAGGATGCAATGACTGCGTTGACTTGTTTTGGCTTTAAAAGCTTGCTACCAAAATCTTCTACATCATCCATTCGAGAACCATTAATGTTGGTGATGTCTTCCAGTGGACTCTTTTTGAAAAGATCAGTGAGCTTCTTCTGCTTCAGTTTGTCGTCCTTGATGTTGATCCTCCTTTGAAGCCAGTCAGGATGTGGCACTCGAGGTACAGGGTTGCGGACCTTTTGGAGAGCCGCAGGAATGGTGATCAGCTTCTGGATGACAGAGCCCAATCGCTCCAGGTAATAATCCCAGTCAAGCAGTGCACGAGGATCAGTGTCAGTGGGCTCCTCCTTCAACCACTTCCTTAGATATGTACGCTTGACGGATTCCTCCGCAGAGAAGATGGCCACCGGAACAGCTCGTTCTGTAACGGGTGCATTTTTGGGTCGAGCGCAGATGATGAACTTACAGTTCAGTCCCTTATCCTTTACCATCTGTTCACCTAAGAAATCTGCCAAACGCTTGGCAGTTGTGATACTGGTTGACTTCTGGTTTCCGTACTCCTCCAGTGTTTTGGACATGCTTCGGTTCTCAGAAATGAGTTCCATCAACTCCTCGTCGGCCAATGTTGTGCCCTTGCTGTGCAGAACATCCAGCCAACGATTAGCAACCTTGGCAACGGCCCCATAGCATTCTGCCAGCGTTTCGCCTTCGAGGAAAAACTTGAAAATCTGTTGCTGGAATATCTTGATGAGCTTGAGCTCACCACGACGTTTCACCTCAAAACCTTTCAACTCAGCAAGACTGCCGTCATCGTTGAAGACAGCGTAACGCTTCTTCAAGTTTTTGTCTTCTTCTTTCGATGTGGGCAGAACCATGGCTTTGTATGGACCATCGACTTCGAAAAAGATCGAGTTGTCGCTGTGTGTTTCGTACTTGAGGGTCTTCTTATCAACGAGTGTCTGGTATTGATGGTTGGTGAATTTTGCATGGACGTGGTGGTTAAGCATAACACAGGGATATGAGATATTGAGTTTCTTGCCGCCTTTGAGTTTGAAGGAGAAGTTCTCGGGGAAGGTTGCGGGAAGCATGCACCAGATACCGTCGGTATCCAATTCCAGAGGTCGTCCCAGCCGTTCGACCAGTTGTCGAGCCATTTGAATAATGTGAGCACCCGTCAAACAAGTGACGCCAGCCATTTCGAGTGAGTACCAACGAGATCCCTTTCTCATCACATATCCGTAGAATGAGTTTAGAATAACCTTGTGAGCCAATTGCAGCGAGTCGTAGAGAATAATCATCTTCTTGGCAGCATCAACCTCGCTCTGAGCAGCACCAGCAGACTGCAAGGATGACGTCTTTCCCTTCCAAACCTTGGCTTTGCCCTTGTAGTCATATCGACGATCACGGAAGTCTCGTACAGTGTTGATATAAAAGGGGTTTTCTCTTTGGCAAATGATTGCCTCTCGCACAATAGTTGTTGAATCATGGATTTTGTGGTAGACCTTTTGAGAATATAGTTGAAGACGTTTTCGTACAAGATTGGCTTGCTCATCGGCACTGAGTTCCTGGAAAGTTCTCATAGGAGAACTGGGATATTTACCAGGGAACTTCTCGTTCTGAAGTGCATTTTTAATCATGTTATACTCATCTCGTTTTGGGGGCAAGTATTCGCCTCGCCAAGCCCAGGGTAACCTTCTATCGCATGTCTTTCCTGGTCGATTAAAGTCGCAGGCAGCACAGTCGGACTCTTGAATCATAGAGTCAGGCTGCAATCGGTTGGTTGTCATGATGTTGGGGTACATCGATGCGACATCCAGATGGTAAATCAGGGGTTTTTCGTTACGGTTCGGCGCTTCTTTGAGCTTGTTCAACCTCTCGATGATCTGAGCCTTGACTTCTTCGTAGTTCTCTACATCATCAAAGTTCTTCTTCTCCTCAACTGTGATTACGAATTTGAGGGCAGCATCTAAATCGCCGAGGAGCTCGTCAATAGCTCCAGGGTCGACAGCAAAGTCCACCGGGATATCAGCTCGAAAGACTCCTGCTTCGATACTTTCAACGTGGCCACCGACGTAGGTTTCTGAATCGAGGAGATGTCCGTCCCAGAAGGCCTCCTTGGGTGTGATATACTTATTCGGAAGTACAATTTCTCGTTGATATGCTTGCACCATCAGCAGCATCTCGCAGAGTGTACCAGTTCCCTTTCTCAATACTTCATCACCACTCAAAGGTAGAATCGTACAAAGTGAGAAAATGAAAGGGTGCACATATTTCATGTACAGATAATATGTTGCAACGGCATCGGAGACGGAGTATTCGGCGAGTGTTTGGGGTCGCTCAGTCGCGTATGGTGTCATCAATTCAGGATCCAGCTCGTCTGGGTCGTATCCGAGCTTCGCGACAGTAACGGCTTTCAGACCACGAGAACCTTGAGGCAGATACGAATCTCGGTTGACCCAATGGAAGCAGTCCATGTGCACACTGTAGTTACACTTGTACTGATCCTCGTTGTCCTTCTTCCATCCAATCTCTTGATACATATCAATTCCATTGATGCTAGCCCGTGCTTCCACAAAGGGCCAATCGAAAAAATCACCGTTGTAAGTCGCAATGACGGTAGGTCGTGCCTCCTTGATGTGGAGGAAGAATCTCTCGATGACAGCCTTTTCATCAGGTTCGTTGAAAATCATAAAGGGGCCCGGGTATTCTGGTTTGGGTGTGTAGTCGAAGTCGCCAATGTCTTCGGAAAGGATTTGGCGGTTGGTAATTAAAAACCCTTGGCCATCAATCATGTAAGAAATCATGATAATCTGATCGGTGGCAGCATCCGGGAATTTGAGAGGCAGCTTTGATGTTTCAATATCATAAGCCATTACTACAGGTTCAGCCGGCAACGACCTCTCTTCGTTTGGGTAAAGTTTGGTGATACCATGTTTGGCTTCAACAAAGTACCACTTTCCGGCTCGTATATCTGGGTGTCCAGGTCAGTAGGTGATTGGCAAGGGTTGAAGGCAGAATGGAGGACTGTATAGAAGCAATAATCAGGGCAATGGTGAATAGTGGTCTCACGGCCTTTGAGGGCTCTGAAGTAGCAAATACTTGGTTGCAAACATCATGTAAAGCTTGTAGAAGAGTGTGGACAAGGGTTGATCATACCTAAATCTATCATTACTCGTACATGGTATGGTACATCATATTCTCTTATATCGACGATAAAGTCGCTCGCATCGGAAAGGGCAGTATTCATATTTCGGTCGTCATCTCGTGAATCATCAAAAAGGTCGAAGTCGCCATTTGAGCTGTTTCGTATTAGCTTGATCCTGCCAAAGATTAGTTGAGCACTTACGTTGCCACCTCGGCGTAGGCATCCATAGCATTCATATTCTTCTTGTTCTTTTCCGCAATAGGCATGATATCTTTTCTCGCAGCCATGAGGTCATTGACATTGGCAAACCTCAACTCCAGAAATGTCCTTCGGTAGCCGAGTAAGTGGTTGGGCATGTTGAGATCGTCTTTCTCAACTCTTCGAATCAACTTGACAACGCCACCTCCGGCAACCCTCTTGACCCATTCTTCAACCTCAGACTCTCGTCCTTTCTTGACAGCGATCAAGAAGTATGGGTCAAATTCCACAGTAGCTTTGAAGGTCGAGCCGTCTTCTTCGATGAAATAGCAGTCGACAGCGGCTCGACCACCCGGTATCCGTTCGTCCTCAATAGATGTGGGTTGGATGTTGACTAGCCAGCCTTCTCTCTTCTTTCCGCTCTCATAACGCGCAAAGCCCATATTCTCATCAATGCTGTGTGCTAGCCGTGTCCGTTCCCATTTCTCGTCTGCCGACGTGGCCTCGTTCCTGGACGAGGCCGCGAATGTGCGTGTTCGGTTGCCATGGTAGGCAACTTTGCCTCCTCGGCGGAAGCCCTTCTGAGGGCGACGAAGACTTGTGTTAGGCATTGAGTGTTCTGGGGGGCTCCCCAAAAGGAGCGTGGCTTAACGAGCAGTTGACGATATCAGGTAACAGAGATTCGACATGGAGAGAGGGAATTATACAAGAGCAGTTAAAACAACACAGAAGAAAAAAGAATTGAGGAAAAAAAGTTGTTTGCAAAATCAACACTGAGCGGAGTGTATCTGTGGGAACAAAGTAAATGAAGGGAGTCCCTAAAGCCTGGACCGAGATTGGATAAATTGGAAGCGTGAGACGCGTTTAAACGCGCCCTCGCGACGCGATTGCACCCCACTTTACTTTAATGGACTTTCGACAGAGCAACGAGGCGTGCACGGGCCATCGAGGATCCCGATGCAAGCCTTGCTTGTCAAGCGTCATCGGTCTTATCCCACGTGCTTCTAAAGAAAGTCAAGATTTGGCTGTACGATCTTGTTCATGACACCAATTGCGTCGCAATTATAGCCAGGAATGGCTTCAAATCCACAGGATGGGCAACCGATGCCTGGCGATAAGACCCTGCATGTCTGGTCGAAACCCATAGAGCAAAACGAAGTTACCACAGTCAACGGCGAACATGGAACGACACCGACGAATAATAGGCCAACTATATCAGAGGCCGTTTCTATGATCAAGAAGGATGATTTTGCGAATGTTGCAAATACTCCTTGTGCTCGACAGGGCTTCATCACAGGAATAGCATCTGGTGCCGGTATTGGAGGATTGAGGTTCGTCCTCAAAGGTGAGTGGACAATGTTGAACTTTTATTTTAAGGCATGGTCTAAAAGGAGTGAAGGGAACCCCGGTAGCGCTGCGAACTGGGCTGTTGGAATGTTTGTTCTTGGAAGCATGGCATCATACGAATGGTGCCAGTACCTACGCCGCGAGGAACGTCGACAAATGAAACGACACATTGAGGTGGTGTCAGAGAATAGGAGAGAGCAAGCAAGAAAGATCCAAGAGGCAAGGCGTGAACACGACAAACTGGAGGCTGAAAAGAAGGCGGCAGTAAAGCCATGGTACAAGGTCTGGTGACCATCAGGCTGAGCACATGGCCTCTCCTATGTACTATTATTTGTGTAAGGGTGTATATCTTATGGATTGGATATAGCTTGTAGATAAAATCCCAAGCGCAAAAAAACAAACCTAGACGAAAAGAGCAAGTATAGAGAAGTGCTTCCGTGAATTGGGCACCAAATCGTAGTAGTGCTGTATGATCTCTAAAGACCAGGGTATAAAGCGGCTTGATTAGGCCTTGGACGTATTTGCCAACGATCCCTTCAATTTTCACCAACCGTAAATCCCCATGAAAGAACCATCAAATTTCTTCGTGATTGATACGCCGCTTCCTCCAAACCGCCAGAATAAGAAACGCCAAAGTAATCGTCAAAAAAAATCTATAGCCGCAGCCAGCGTCCCAATAAGCGTTGGCGCCAAATAATAACGTTATCCTGTAGTAATCGCAACGTTCGAAGCCTCCGTGTCCGTGAATCTGACCTTTCGCGGCGGTGACTGCTCCTCTGATCGTCCGAACTTGACTCCCGAACCACGACCGCGTCGCTGACTGCGTCGTGCTCGTGCCTCACTCTCTTCTCGTTTGCGATACTCTGCCATCTGCTGTCTCCGTCTCATGGCGCGTGCATGCGCAAGAGCTGGTGTGGGTTTGAATCCGATACCGTTGATTCCAATACCGTCGTCATCCTCATCATCAGGGTCGTAGATGGTGATCTCATCTTCATGCCACGTCAGCGCAGCTCTGACAGGGTCGACAATCTGGACCTCTTCTTCGTCTGGGTCCTCAAAAGGCCGCCGAGAAGGGCGCTTCATGCGGAGTGGCGGGGAGCCCGTTCTCTTCTTGACTCTCGATTTTGACTCGGAAAGCCTGTTGATAGACGGGTATGCATGATGCAGGCTCCCGTGGTTTTGCTTTTGTAGCCAGGGTTCTTCGTGCACGCGACCTTTGAAAGGCTGCAGTGGTTCCTTTGATGGTAGGACAGACTTTCCGTCAAGATCGACCACTCCTTGGACAGTTGGAGCTGCATCTACCTCGCTCATAATCTCATCGGGTTTCTGTCGCTTCCTCATCGACTTGTCCTCATCCATGAGATTATCATTGTCTTCGTTGCTGACTGTTGCCCCGCCCCCACTTTCCAGTGCAAGACCACGGAACTTGTGGGCAAGGACCCTTGATCGTGAGCTATCGCTGCCATCTTCTGTGTCTGCTTGAGTTGGGACTGAAGAAGGGTGAGAGGAAGACGATAGAGGGTCATGCACAAAGGTGAATTGTATAGGAGATGTCCAGGTTTCTTCTCCACGCTTGCGTTTCGGGGTGCTAGAGATGTTTGCTGACGCGGTGGCCATGGCCATAATTCATTGTTTGACAATTCAGGACCAGGACGAGTCGAGCCGAGTCCAGAGCCGAGTAGGTGTTGTCGAAAACAAGATCGATAGCTCGTTCTAGTTGTAAACGATGCCTTGTCGAGGTACGTTGAAGGGAGGATCAGTTAGTAGGTAGTTTGAACTGAGTCGATGGCACCTGAACTATCGGTTTTGGTTGCGCAAGCACCACTTGCTACTTGTGACCTTCTGTCAGTACCTGACTTGCTTCACTAGTAATAAACTGGAAAAGGGAAGCGCGAGTGGCAGTGTGACTTGAGGGTATATTCCAATTGGACCTTTTATTTTGTGTTCCAATAATGAGAATAATAAGAAAAGTATTGGATTACTGTACTGCATGACTACAAATACAAAGCCAAGTAGGTAAGTATCAGGTTCGTAGGAGCCTCGTGATTAACCCGCAAATTCAGCGTCACATTCAGACTTTCGGGTCACGTTGGATCTGGTTGGACCAGCATCATATCGTAGATCTGCCGCTGATCGCCAAGTCTCAGATGTTTAGGGCATGGTGATGAATACCTAGCATGGCCAATTTGAATGATAATGAAATATGAATATGTACAGTTGTTATATAGAAATTTGTACTATGTCAAGACCCTCTTACGCCAAAGCTATCTGATGCCGGATGCGGCGTCGTTTTATAGCCCCTCCAAATTCATACCCCAACGCCATTGTTTCCCCATGTCAAACCACCCCAACACCACTAATGCCAGATCTCAGACCACTGTGCCATTCCGTTGTGGCGTTTTTGTATAAAATCTAGCGATGCCGTATTTTTCCCACTGATTTTGTTACTCTTCGCTAAGCCTGGTGTGAAAATGATATGTCCTAGAAGGAATGCTCGTCATGGAAATTCGTGACGAAGATAGAGTCATGGCCAAACTGGTGGGTCTGCTGATAATTAAGCATAACATGTTGAGTTCTATACATTGTGGATGGCCTATTTCATGTTAGACGACATAACGAATACAGGCTTTGGTATCCTCATAACTTACGCGAAGCATCTTTGCCCTGGCGCCAACGGTATCAATGCCCAGCTGCTGCAAATCCTCGTCTTCTAGACATGAAACTTGAGCTGGAGACATTCCTGACAAGCATCTTTCATACTTGTGCAACCTCAAAGCTCGAAGCCATTTGGCAGCCCATCGAGGATCTTGAGAGTTGTGCGGGAATACTGGCATGATCCATTTCGGCTTTACAGGAGGCTGAATGATGAGTTCCTCTTGTTGCCTCCATAATTCTCGCTTGCGGTCTTTCAGTGCCTGAATCATTGGCTCAATCTCTCGCAGACTTGGTAGTTCTGCGATCGAGTGGAGGGCAGACGACCGTTCACCATCGTCCAATACTGAAAACCAGGTTCTTATTATTCCTATCTCGTCTCCAATCCTGCCGGTATCTCTTCCTGAGGAAGACACATGATGGTGGAATGAAAGTGAAGCAGAGCTTGAAGTTGGTGAGCCCGAGTATGAGCTCGATAGACTAGAAGAATATGAAGACATGATGCTGAAGGCCTGCTGTGTATGATGCGTAGTCTTTCAACAACGTTAAATATCAAATATAATAAGAAGAAAATGAAAGTAATATCAGAGGATATTCTGCCTTCAAATATTGTAGTTAACGTGTAGAGGGCTGACGAGGCTCTCGAGAGTCTTGTATGTGGTGGATTGATCTGTGGCGTGGTCGATCTGACGGCGACCGGGGCCGCTTGGAAATAAATCACCTCAGGTCATAAGTTGATTGGAGCTGGATTGAGCACGTATTTATTAAGGAACTCTCCCAGATGCCAAAAAGCCACCATTCTCGTCTCAGGCCGCCCTGACTCTTTCAACCAACGTTCGATCCCCTATGTAATCACAGATCCATTATGGCCCTTTCTGGTACGGCCCCTCAGCGATTTCGACCAACTCGCTCATGATAGTGGCAAGATATTGACAGAGATAAAGACCATACTTCTCTTTACTTTCATTTGAGTGTTATACGGTGAATGTCTATGGCTTTAGGGTGGTGAGAGAGATATGAGCAAGTTATTTTTCCTTCTTGCTCCACTACTGCCCATACATCAAATGCCGGCTGAGGCCTCAGATCGTGACCCTTGTCGAGTACTACTTCACAAAGCTTTAGTATTGGTCTCGAACTACTTGTGACTACCTTGGTTAGGCAAGGCACAGCTACTTGAAACATGGTGCTTTGACATAATTATGAGACAATAGTCTTGTAAGTGGGCAGCATGAGGAACGAGCCACTGGTAACTGTCTTAATCAAGTTAAGGTACCTATGTAGGTCAACCTCGATGGCTCGATGCTTTGGTGCAGTCCACAGTAAACGTCCTGGAGAGTAGGCTATATGTTATCGCACCTCTGGGCATAAGGAAAACTTCAGGCCTTAAATCAAGATAAGAAAGTAAACAAGCTAAAGATTATGCTGAACTTATCGGAAGATACTATAAAGTATTACAGTATTATCCGAGCCTTGCCATCACTGAGGACACATGTTCAAAGTTTTATGTCACCTTCTAGCTACACAAGATCCATGCCAACGTGCCACCCTATATCCTCACACTTGGAGATGGTCGGAATAACCAGTATGCATTCCTCAAGCAAGGTCGTAGTATAAATAATTTCTCGAGCTGGATTCTTTGAGTTTTAGTTGTCTATAAATATTTCCTTTGCCGCTGTTAAAAGAAACAAATGATACTATAGATAAGTGACCAAGGTCACTCGCAAATAGTGTACTGGGGACACCAACAACTTACAACTGTGATACCACAGGCTACTTTAGTCAGGAGGAAGCTTCTACAAGATGTCCACAACAAATACTTTGCTAAGGATATCAAGATACACGCCGTAGGCCTATAATGACCGAGGTAATTCGATCTCAAAAGTGCTTTTACGGGTATCACTAGAAAAAAACTTGTCATGTAAAACCTCCATTGTATATATCAGCTCTGATCCGTACAATCGACATGTATTCAGCCGCAGCAAACAGTTGTCTCCTCAATCCCCTTGGCCTTGTCATTAGGGGCTGTCAAATCTTCGACATTAATCCTTACAACGAGCCAGTCACAAAAGAACTTGCCCAAGCCAGCACCAATAAAGATGCTAATGATAACATAGCCGTTGAAGTACATGGCCAGGAGCATAATTATGTAGGCTCCCGCAAAAGTAGCAGCGTGGATGAATGCGCGGATGAATTGCTGCAGAGGTGAGGCTCGATATGTAAGTGTTTGACTTGTGGGAACGACAGCTCCCGTGCAACCCGCGGCGGCGAGAGCAACACTGTGAGTAGTGGCTTGCCGCTGGAAGCCACGCTGAAGAAGGGCATCGTATTCCTTGCCCATACGCCGGAAGAACTCGACAAGAATAACAAGGAGGATAACGCCGATACAGGTAGCAGCCATCATACCCTGGTTCTTGATTTGCCATGATGAGGCCAGGAAGCACGCATCGATTGTGTTCCAATTCCACAACATCTGAGGTTATTAGTCAAGGACAAATTGGTATATCCTGGTAGTAAATCTTACGTCGACCTTACAGGCAGCACCGCTACCGCCCATTCCTCCGTGATCCATGATGAGTTGTTAGGTTGGTATTTTCCTTCGAGTTCAACAGTGGTGCTTGGATGATTTAATCGATAATGGACAGTGAATCTAGCTTGAACTGAACCAAAACTATGTTGTTTTGAACCAGAAAGTGGCTGGTTGGGGAGATAAGTATCCCTAAGGCGAATGAATATCAAGGAGTTGAGGGTTCCACTGAGAAAGATTGAGCTGTTTCCAAGACTTGTAAGACTGCCGGAGAATTAAGAAGCGGCATGCAAGAGCAGAAATAAGGTCAAAAATTAAGGTTATGCCGACGGGTGAGGGAGATATTAATAACGCGATATTCTTCCATCACTGATCCGATCCCTGATAATACTGTAAAACCCAAATCTAGGGCTGGAAAGCTTCATGTTCCGTCCACATCCCAAGGTTTGCCGAGCTTCGGTGGATTCCCCCGGTGGAGTCGGGGGTCGCGACGGCCCCACCATGGAGTGAAGATCCCGGTAAAACGTGCTCATTCCTGCTCAACTCCTCTTGAATAGTCTCTCGCTTGCATCAGCTTCGTATGTTTCTTTCTATCTCAGGGTATCATTTCTTCATCAGGGTCGTTCCGGCCAATCTCCAAGAGGGCGTTTTGAGCAAGTAATCAGGAAACAATTCCCCGATATGGCCTGGCTCCCGACGCCAAGTAGACCTTATTATCACTTCGTACCCGATTATCTCGTAGACCTCAAACATGCTCATACTAGGTCGTCAAGACCGTGGCGGCGGTTGGTTCTTCAGTGGAGACTCGGCCGATGGGTCGATTCTTATTTGTATCTAATGGTATCACGTCTTTTATCATTCTCCTCCAATCTTGATACTTAACAGTCATCTCTTCTCATGGTTCGTGATATATGAGATAGCTACAGATCGCCCATCCGTTGATCTGTTGTCCCACCAATCTATGAGAAAATCAATTACCTCTTGACATATTTCTACCCTTTTCATAGAACAGCAGGACCACTACGCCCTTCACGATGGTGTCTCTCAACCAGCTGGATGCTCGCCACATCCAAAACATGAGCGAAGCCAAAACCCTGGAACCTCACTGGGGATATGCTGATCGCGCTCTCCCTTGCACAAACGATAAGGGATCTTGCGAGTACCTCGATCTGGTCTATTATGCCCACGATCTAGGCATGCTCTACTCCGGAATCCTTTGGGCTACTATTCTCGCTGTATTCTTCCTTTGGGCTATTTTGCGACATGTCGGCAAACCCTCATCTCCGGCTATCACTCTTGGAGCGAACCCAAAAGCCGGTCTCGTCAAGGTCCGCAGCAGTCTCAGCTCGTTTACACGGCAATATCTCCTCCCAGATGCCTGCCGGACTATCTTTGGCCGGACCACTCGCTTTCAAGTTGCTGTCATGCTGTCCCTCGTGGGATATCTCACTGTTTGGAGCTTTGTCGGTATGACATATCAGAAATGGGTCACTCCCGTCAAAGACATGCCTGGAGTCTACAACACTCGCACTACTCTCGGTCCTTGGTCTGACCGAGTCGGTATTCTCGCATATGCCCTGACTCCTCTGTCTGTCCTCTTGGCTAGCAGAGAATCTGTCCTTTCTCTCATCACAGGAGTGCCCTACCAGAGTTTCATCTTCCTACACCGTTGGCTGGGCTATATCATTTTCCTTCAGGGTTCTCTTCACACCATTGCCTGGAGTATCGTTGAGGTCCGTCTATACCAGCCTCAACCTAAGGTGGCCGCCGAGTGGATTGTCCAGGAATACATGATCTGGGGTGTCGTTGCCATGATTCTGTTACTCCTCATGTTCATCGGAAGCACTCCTTGGGGAATTCGCGCAACAGGATACGAGTTCTTCCGCAAGTCTCACTACGTCCTCGCCATGGTTTATATTGGTGCCTGCTGGGGTCATTGGAAGCAGCTCAAGTGCTTCTTGCTTCCATCACTCCTGTTCTGGTTCGCTGACCGTGGATTAAGACTGCTTCGTACCGCTTATCTGCATTACCACCATCTTCCCTCAGGTAACATGGGGTTTCAAGCTGCTCAAGCTGTTATCACTAGGTTCCCTGACGCTGAACATGGAGACATTCTTCGATTCGACCTTGAAAACGACCAGGACCCCTGGAAGATCGGACAGCACTACTTCCTCTGTTTCACTGAGAGCAGCATCTGGCAATCACATCCCTTCACTCCGCTAAATGCTCCTGTCGTTGAGAAAGGTGTCGTGAAGCACTCGTACATCATGCGCGCTAAGGGCGGTGAAACTAAGAAAATGGCTGAGCTGGCTGCTAAGAAGCTCACGACCTCCGAGAAAGCTACTACTTCTGTCATTCTAACTGGCGCCTATGGTGAGACCACAATGGACCATGTTGCACATGACACCAATATTGTCTGTGTTGCTGGTGGCACTGGCATCGCCTATGTACTCCCTGTCCTCCTTGAACTCGCACGATCACCAATTTCCCGAGACCGCAAGATTGAGCTTATCTGGGCCATCCGCCATGCTGCTGACGCTGAATGGGTTCAGGAGGAGATGGACCTTCTGCAGCAGGCCCGAAAGGCCCTCAATCTCAAGATCCGCGTCTACGCTACACGAGACTCCAGCAGCAGTTCCAAGCTGCAGGTCAGTGACGAGAAGGATGTCACAGATGCTACCAGACAACTCGGTTCATCATCATCGTCAGACGTGATAGAAGAAGGCTGTGCATGCGGCAACGATGTCCCTGTTGCTAAAATCGGAAACGGCCTTGCCGACGAGGACCGACACCCTAACCTACCCAAGCTCATCAACGACTTTGTGAGTAACACCATTACTGGTCCCACGACAGTCTTCGCTAGTGGTCCTGGTGGAATGATCAGTGATCTTCGCACGATTGTGGCTGGGTGCAACTCAGGCAATAAGGTCTGGAGTGGCAATGAGCGATTTGATGTTAACCTGGTTTGTGACGATCGTCTGGAATGGTAGGGTGTCTGTGCAAGACCAGGATGAACCATTGTTTGGAATTGTGTGATTTGCAACTTTGAGATACCACTCTAGCGACTTTGCATTTAGATGGCGTTTTCGGGGCTACAAACGGGTTGATTGGATAGTTTCTGTATACAGCGTTGGTAGATACATGTTGTTCATGAAAAGCCTGGTGCTCAGGGATTTTATCTATGACTTATAGACAGCGTCTTGTGGCATTTGGACATGATTTCAGTCTCTGAACACATGTGAATGATTACACCATAACCCGTGGTCCTGGAATCCATGGGCCTGAGCCTACCGTGATCATGCTTAAGCTTCACAAGCAGCCTTTAGCCCCTTCACAACAAGATTACAATTACGTCTGTTGAAACGTGGATGGGCACATGTGAATACTTTTAGTATGCAGGCGATTGGGTACAACGCACAGTTTAAGCCTCATAATAATAAGCAGTGATAGTACTGCGCAAACAACGGACTACTGTACCAAATTATCGCTTACAACCGCACCAGTCACTACGTGAGATTGATGGGGCACCCATGACGCACCCCGCACTCAAGTCACCACACACTCGGTCAAGCTGGCCCGAATACCGCCCGTCATCATGTTGTGGGATTCTGGTTGTTCCATATTTGCCATGAAAAGACCCCGCGGCTCATGACCCCATTTCCATTGGCAGTTTAGCCTGAAGTGTCATGATGGGTCCTACAGCTATCCCATTTATCCCTATATGGAGTCTGCTGCTGAGTGCAGACACTACGAAATAGATAAACCTGGCCGCATCTCAGTCCAGTGCATAATCATTTTGTTGTTTACTTGTTCTTTCCGTTCTATGCTAGGTTTGTTGATGTGATATAAATACCCCTCAACCCTCACCTAGCCATTCTCAACGATACTCGTATTCAAGCATATACCAAACGGTTTAGTGAGATCATCCATCATGGCTGACGCTCCTATTTCTTTCCTGCCCCTTGGCGCCATCATCCAATCCCTTGTCGTCAACGGCATCAACATCGTCCAAGGCTTCCCCACGCAAGAGGACTATGAGAAGCACAACTCCCCCTACTTTGGCGTGACTGTTGGTCGTGTCGCCAACCGAATTAAGGGTGCTCGAATTGACAGCCTCAATGGTAAGGAAGTTACTCTCGCCGCCAATGATGGACAGAACCATCTTCATGGCGGTAAGATCGGCTGGAGCAGCCGCTTCTGGGAAGGCCCCAAACCTGTTGGAACTCGCCAAGTTCCAGGCGTAGAGGGACTCGAGGGTGGGGAGAGTGTTGCCTTTACACTTACCAGTGAGGATGGTGACGAGGGATACCCTGGCACCATCGAAGTCACTGTTACTTACACAACCGGCACACAAAACGTCGATGGCAAGGAAGTCATCATTCTTGCCATGGAATACGAGGCAAAGCTCGTTGGTGGCGCTGATGAGACCGTCATCAACATGACCAACCACTCCTACTTCAACCCCAGCGGAAAGGAGACTATTGCCGGTACAGATATCACCCTGCCTACAGCCAACTACCTGGCTGTTGGTAGTGATCTCATCCCCACAGGCAAGATTGAGCCTTTTCCCGGTGTCACCGCCAACAAGACCTTCACACTGGGCCCCCAGGAGCCCAATATCGACCATTGCTTCGTCTTAAACACAGACCCTTCCTCTGTGCCCCTGGACACCCGCAACCAGCCCCTCAACCTCAATGTCAAGGCCCATCATTCCGGCTCCGGCGTGAACCTCGAGGTTTATAGCACTGAGCCTACCTTCCAGATCTACACCGGCGCCGGCATTGATGTGCCTGCCGTCAACGGTCTGCCTGCTCGTGGTGCTCGTGCCGGTTTCTGCTGTGAGCCTGCTCGCTATGTTAACGCTGCCAATGTACCTGAGTGGAAGAACCAGGTCTTGCTCAAGAAGGGCGACACATACGGTGCCAGAACCGTATACAAGGCGTGGGCCGATTGAATTGGATCACGAAGATGAAAAAAAAAAAATATCTGCCAAATAGAGGCTGTTTTTAACGCCTAACTACCGTAAGACAATTGGAAAGAAAAGCCAGATCATTGCTGTTCCCAGACACTGTTTTGCACAAAGTTTCTCGTGATGCATCCTGATGTCCCTAAATTACATACCGTCAACATAGACAGGTGAATCATAAGCATAGAATACCCGTAAGCCTTAATCGGAATCACTGTCATCATCGCCCAGGAACGCCAAATCCGCCCTTGCTCTCTTGCGTCTCGCAGCATACGTTTCTTCTTCGTCCTCTTCGTCATCATTATTCTCGTTGCCATCGTTTTCTTCGGCGTCACTCCCGCCGCTTTCAACGACCTTGGCACTCTTGCTCTTGCTGCGGCTTGCACGACCACGACCCTCTACACCCCAGAGAGCACTCATCTCCTGCGCAGATTCAACTTCGGCCAGAAGCTCTCGCCTCTCTTTGATTTCGCGCGCCTTCGCTTCTGAGAAGCGGCCGTCCATTCCGATATCAGTGAGCATCTTCCTAAGGTGTCGAATCTTTGCTTTGGCATCATCGCCGTATTTCTTCAGCTCGTTGTGCCAAAGCTTTCTAACACCACACTTCGTAAGCTGACCCTGCAGTCGCTTGATTTCCTCAGTATTAGGGTCGTCAGATGTAGTGACTTTCTTTGCGGCAACCTTGGTACCCTTTGCTGGCTTGCTGCCTACCTCTTTCTTTTCCTTCTTCTTGCGTTTCGGCTTTACTGGCTCATCGATGACATCGGAATATTCTTCTTCCTCGTCGACAACTGGCTTGTCCTCATCTCCTTTGGAACCCTCCTCTCCATCTTCTGAGTTCTGTGGTTTTGTTGAACTTGTTGCCTTTTCACTTGTGAGTTCTCCATTTTCAACCTCATCATCATTATCTCCTGGCACTTCAGGTTCAGATTTGATCGCATCCTCTTCATCCTCCTCTTCGGGTTCAACGGCTTTAGACTTGTGCTTTGGTGCTGTTTTCGTTGGCGCCGCTCGCTTTCGCTTCTTCTGCGGTTTCTCCTCCTCGCTGGGATCACTCAATTCGCTCAGTTCGCTGGATACGCTAGGCTTAGATTCAAGGTCAGATTCAACATCAGATTCCTCCTTCTTGTTTGCCTTTTTTGACTTTGGTTTTGGTCTGGGCTTCGTGACGCGTTTCTGGCGCTTGGGCTTTGGCTCAGGAGATTCAGCATCAGGAGAAGAGCGCTTCACGCCAGCTTTGTCTTCCCCATCTGAATTTCCATTTTTATTACTGTCTGGAACCCATCCATCCATAAGTTTCTCCTAAATTCTGTATCAGTTTATGATGTAGACGTCGTTCATAAGCCAAATATACCACTCTCTCCTTGATCAGACTTTTGCTTTTTTGCTTCCACTCCGCACTTGAGAAAAATCCGTCATCAAGGCTGAGATTCTCCTCGGTTTGTTTGCGAACCTTGTTCACAGTAGTTTCGTCTGGTGTAGCTTGATAGACTTGATAAGTGGCATCAAGGAGCGCCTGCTCGATTTCATCTTCTGAAGGCGCCATAGTTAAGTTTAATATAAAATTGTTTTAAGCCGATAAATGACTCTTTGTCGGGGTTGCTTGAATAAGAGTGATTTGATGGTTCATAGCATTTCACGATGAGTAGTCGAGTGTTCGGTTTGGGTCGCGTTGAGACGCGACAGGCTCAGAGTGAGCTGGGACGTTTATTGTGGAGACTTCTGTTTGGCGGGGGAGAGCTTTGACCAATGGCAGCTGGTTGCGGTTCTGAAGACTCCATCCCTCTTAGTCGAGGTTGTTACATTAATGAATACAATAGAAATGTCAATGTTTCTCTGTTTTTCGAGGAAACAAGGCTCGGTATTGATATGCTCATGCAGTGGCTTGTCATATCAAGGTATCTGAAACGGAAATACATATAAAGACTGTTCTGTATTGACTGGGCACTCAACCTTTTACCTGGTGGAGTGGCTTTTAGGTGTAGCTTGGCGTCTTTAAATCCGGGGACAACCCAAGGTAAGTATTTCCCCCTACGTAGATTTCTTTATGCTTCAACCATCTTACATCATTAACCACCATCAGTTCAAAATGTCAGCTTCATTAGCTCCAGAGTGCAACGAGGTTAAGGAGTAAGTTCATAACACATGATGGATAAGAGCTCCATCTTATACAGAATTCTAGGCGGTATGATACGTGTTTCTTAAAATGGTACAGCGAAAGTATGTATCTCGACCTCTACTGTGGCACTGAGCTGAACATATGCAGAGTACCTTCGAGGCCAAGAAAAGGACAACAAGGAATGTGCAGACATGTTTAAAGAATACCAAACTTGTCTTAAGGTACTCTTCTTTTAAGGTTACAGGCTTCCTGTTGCTCACTTACCGCAGGTTGCTCTAAAGGATCGAGGTGTGGATAAATTAGTGGAAGAGGCCCGAGAAGAAAACAAAGAGAACGATCTAAAACACCTTGGGCCGAGAAGTATGATATGCCCCTACTTCCCATGCCCTCTAACCTACTAATATTGCTTTTAGAATAACGTATATCGTGTGCTGGAGAACACGACGTCCCGGATGAAGAAAATATGATTGTTCGGAGCTTAGGTGATTAAGGGCCCCGGATATACCTGATGCATATACTCTCTCTACTCGACTCCCATATAATTTCTGCTACCTTGCAATTCCTCCTCCCCGTCCGTTCCATATCATGCTCCTATCGTTTTTGCTTACCATCGTCATCGCCTTGAAGGATGCGGAATCAGGCCGCTCACACGTGATTTTAATTGACTGGGTGACCCACTGTTACTGGTAGTCCATTCCATGCTCTTCAGGGACAGAACAACGTGCAAGGGGAACCAATCAACTCGATCTCTTCCATTGAGTTGGCAATGCCCTCTTAACCTACATCCTATTTCCTTTTGTTAGTTCTGACGCTTATAACCAAACGTTCTCGTCGTTATTCAGGACTATCGACTTTGTGAACCTACGGTCAACCTTCGCTTCGTCCCGCCAGCAAACCCACTACCGACAGCTTGGCATAGACTCTATATCTTCTAACCTTTTACCGGAGGACGGCATGCACTGCCACGAGGAATAGCGCTTCTATGCACCCCTTTTCTATTCTGACGCTCGGCATATTCGTCGCTGGTTACATTACTGCCCGTTGGGATCTCGTCACTCGTCTCTATGAACTTGCCATCTTCGCTTGGGAAAACGGTGTTGTTGTGAGTCCATGCCCCTCCTTCTTGCGCAACCTTCTACAGGGCTAACCTATAACTACAAAGACACGCGCAGCGAAAGCCTTTGCTGGACTTTCCGTCCTCTTTCTCTCTATTTGCGCCCCGACTGTCTTCCTAGCCAGAAAAGAAACGAATCTGGTACGCCCGATTGCAACATCCGAAGCCGCTGACAATGGCTAACAAGATCTGTTCAGCATCCAAGAGGAACGGGAACTGGTGTCTCTGCGCGGGAACAACTCAGAAGGCGTGGTTCATTTTAAGAGACCCGTCCTCGTTGACATAGTTGCTTGTCATGGTAGAGCATGATGGGCTGATGAGAGTGTTCTGGCCGACGGACATTCGCAAGTCTGATCGCCCTGGTGTCGTGGTGGGATGGCGCAATTCCATATTGGACGTGTTTGTTGTAACCATCCTCGAAGATGTAGATGTTTGTTTGGTGTATTGCAATACGATAGCAGGGGTATGCTAATTATTCTTAGGCACGAAACACCGAATTCCATCTCAAAGCCGGCACTTTGTTCCGCAGCGAGCTTCACCCGACTAGCCAGATCACCGATATGTGTGGCCATAGCTCAATGCATGTCCTTGGTCTATCGAATGCCATCGATGCAGCCGCCGCAGACCCTTCTTGGTTCTGTGCTACGACCAGCTCAAATCCAAGGGAACCAAAGATTACATGCGCGAAGGCCGTCAGCGTACAACTTATTCTATATGACCGACCTCAGCCCCAGGGAATGCAATACGTTTCGCTGAATCCGATTGCACTAGCGCTTGGTCATGATGGTTCCTTGTTAGGCGACACAACAGTGTCGGAAGGGGAGCAAGAGACTCGAGAGCGCCAAAAGAAAGAAGAGAATCGCAAATTGGTTGAGAAGCTCAAGCAGCACACCATTTTCAAACGAGTTCCTTCTGCACGCGACAGGGCCCTGCCCAAAATCATCAATCAGATAAACTGGTCTTGGGAGCTGGAGAAGACGTTGCAGAAAAATGTGGGACGGCTGGGATCAAGACCACGCCGAAGCCTTAGTGTGTCTGAAAGGGTTGTTGAGACAGCATCGACAATGCGAAATTACGTCATCCTTCAGTTGTGGACATGGTTTACTCTCTACCTTTTCCCTACTATACGCAAGACCTTTGTCCTTGTTCTCATGGGCCACCGCGTTGTAGCAGAGATGCTGCTCTTGCTGCTTGAATTTCGAGCCAAGCCTGGTTATGCGGCTCTGAAAGATATATCGGCTACAGCACAACAAGTTGAGATACGACTACAACAGTTTTGCTATTGGCCGATGCAGTATATGAAATTGCGACAACGGAAAAACAACTGGGCTAGTGTCACGACTAGCCATCCAGATTATATCCGTTTCTACAACAGTTTATGGCTTGTTGCCAACGATGTCATCATCGGAATCGCCCTAGGTTCATACATTATTGAGAATGCAGACTGGGTTGCTGAGCAAATCGGGGATCTACTCCAGACCTACACGGTAGACGCACTTCAAAGCAGCATATCATGGCTCATGGGCTGGCCAGCTGGTCTCAAACTCAATGGTGAACTGGCGGCTTTCTTAGGAGATTTGTTCCTTTGGGTCATTGATTACTGGTCTAGTGAGTCTTGGGAGCCTTCTGAAAAAAAAAACATACCCTTTCTGACTTAGGTATAGGTTGTATTGAGACTCTAACACCAGCATTGCCCCAGATGGTGTGGTTCATAGGGTTTTCCTCCTTTGCCGGAGCTAGCATGCCAATTGCCATGTTCTCCGATATGCTTTCCACCCTGACCATTCACATCTACTCGTTCTACCTTGCATCAGGACGTATATATCATTGGCAGCTCACCATTCTCCAGTCCCTGTTTCATCTTTTCCGCGGCAAGAAACACAACGTTCTTCGCAACCGTATCGATTCTTGCGACTACGATTTAGATCAACTCCTTGTTGGCACCATCCTATTTACGCTACTCTTCTTCCTCTTGCCAACAGTCGCTGTCTTCTATCTCAACTTTGCCATCGCAAGGATGGCGATCATCTCTTTAAAGGCTGGCTTTGATACCCTTCTTTCATGTCTAAACCACTTTCCCTTATTTGCACTTATGTTGAGAATAAAAGATCCGAGGAGACTTCCAGGTGGCATACGATTTGAGCTCCGAGATAGCCATGACTATAGGCACGACAAAGCAAATAATGCTGACGGATTGCCGCCTACGTCGGTTATCTACCTCAAGGTGTGTAGTTTCCGATTACTCGTATGCAACATAGCACGCTGACACCATTCTTAGTCGATTCCTCTGACATTCCGGATCATGTTCAACCAATACTTCCAGATGGCAAATCGCATCCGGAAGCACTACCTGTCACCAAAAGTTTTCTTCTGCTTGCTGACGGGCAAGTTCGTGCCGCCAATCAACCGCAAGAACTTGTATAGTCTACAATACAGCATGTTGCCGGCTCGTCGGGCAACCATCTGGGAGATGTGGAGAGCGTTGAACACAGAGACCAGACCAGCAAAGCGGATGCCGCTGCCTTATATCCCGCCATTGCCCAATACAGGCAGAAGAACCTCAGCGAATAATGGACGGGCTAGATGAATGACAGACATGAGAATTGCTCGAGTAGTAATGAACAATAGCTAGAAGTATCAATAGGTTCTGTAGAAATTGCTGTGAAAGTGAATAGTTCTGACAATCAACTGAGAGACGGCCAGATCTGGTAATTGTGCATCGATCGAGACCTAGTTTTGGGTTACACCATTTTCATGAAGCAGAAGCCCCTGCGGGCGTCTATCCTGACTCGTATTGTGCGAGTAATTTGTTGATCGTCATGAATTACAAGTGTTGGTCAGGCTCAGGCTAATGCCAAAGGCACTCGTCACATTGTATGTAAATCGGCTATGCAGTTCGGTTGCAATTGCTTCCATCCTCTAATCTTACACACATGAAATATAATTGGAACTTTCATTCTTCCAACCCCACCTCCCCGGATTCACGGCCCTCTTGGTCCTGTGTCACCCATGGAAGTAGGTACAGGTACAGTCCATACGACTTATCTTTCATGCTGTACCTGCTTGCTTTTGTGTCCATGTCTATGTCTGTTCACCTGAGCAAGTTGGGCTGGAACCGGGATGGCCAAACTTAAAACTTTACAATGTTCCATGGATTGACTTGGCTGATTACAGTAGAGACCTCTCAGCTCAAATTCTAACGTCTCAGAAGTGGTTACCCAATGATGTAACATTCTCCAATACTCAACACCACTATTGTTCCCCACGCTGCACGGCGTTGAACTAAGACAAGCTCAATGACCCCCAGACCCCTAAAAATGTCAACCTTGTTTTCTCCTCGGCGGAGACCAGAAGAAGTTAACAAGTTATGGCATACGGATGCTGTGTACGAAAATGTCTGTGCAAACTAGCAATGACGACAAGCTTGCCGATGGTTGGTTGCCAGTGTGACTTACAGGACACCAATAGAAGTGTCTAACGAAGCCATTGTCAGTATCTTCAAGGGTCCCTCTAAAGTCTTGATCGTAGGCTTCTCGAATTCCTGTTCGGTCCATTCTACCAAGCGGACGATACTCCGAGGTGCTCTCCAATTCTCCATCGTCTTTTTCAACTTGAAGAATAGGCATTGACCCACCATTCCTATTCAAGGGGTCCAGAACCCTCTCCAAGTCTCCCCACCGTACTTTTATCAACGAAGTATGGTCAACCCCAGCTCTAAAGACTTGAACGATTTATAGTGGTGCCATCGTTTGGCAACAACACCACGCTTGCAGCACACCTAACACCTCACCCTTCCTGTCCCATGCCTTGTGACGCCCGCCAATTTCTCACTAACGAATACTTGTCCTGCCGAACCATCCACCAATTCATCCCGTCCATCCATCTCGAACAGGCTATCCCTCAACCGCTCAGGGCAGGCTGCTCCACTCATCACCACGTTCAACAGCGTTTTCCCATTCTCGTCAGCCCCATCAGGCGGCATTGACGTCATTACCAGCTGCTGGTTCGACAAGACCTCAAGTCGTGACCCTGAAAGCTGAGGAAGCATTGTCAAAGTCGTACGGAGACGAGGTGTAGCAGTGCAACGCTCTGGGGTAGTAGAAACTAGAGGCACATATTGGCATCACTTGCTGCGGCTTATTTCACTTCCTGGTAAGTGATTAACACGTTCTCTCGGTCTCTTGATACTGTCATGCATATATATCTCCAAGCCTGGAGAGATCATCCTCGGCCCAGAGTCCCTTTACTACGTCCTCGTCAGAACGTGAAATTGGCCTCCCAGTTCTCTGATTCATGCCTGTTTTTGTCATAGGCCAATTGCACTACCCATATAAAGTCCTTCTCGTCCGCTTTCTGACACCATCTGCTGTAAAATCATTTTTCACATTTCTTCCAAGCAGAGCATATAGAAGGGAACTCCAACTAGCAACTTGTATTAATACTGTTCGTAATGGAAACACAGGTTCAAACAACTACTCATCAACACGACCCTTGGGCTGCCACCCATCAGGTCATTCTTCAGTCAGCCACCATGGATCCTAAGCAACGTTTCTATAACCATTTCCTGGAGAGTGTTACAGGTAAGAGTGGATGTTCAGGTCTTCAAATGCTCTCCATTGCCTAACCTCTGCATGTTGCGTAGTACTCCAAGACCTGATCGACGAGCTACCATCCATTGCAAGTGTCGGTGGTGAGCGCCAGGAGGCCATTGACCACATTCTCGCCAGTATCGCCAAGCTACAAAACGAAGTGTCAGATGCTGCTGATTACACACCTTCTTATGATAGAAAACAGTACTCCGAGGTAACACAGCTGGCCTCTTTGACTCGCTGCTTCGACTGACATTCACATGCTCGATAGACCATTAAGACTCTCCAGGACAAATTGAACGAGACAATCACCAAAATCACACCGAAGTCAAAATTTCAGTTTCGTCGTAAGACCGACCACGTTGATATGGGCGCTCCTGAGAACGACCCTCGACTTAGCCCTGGAAGCCATTCTCGGGCCAAGCATGATACGGCCATTGCATCTACCATCGTCAGTCCTCCTTCGGCGGTAAAGGAAGACACTCTCAGCGAATTACCTCCTAAGGATGCGTACAAAAATTACAATGAAGAGATGGCTCGACCCAGCGCATCTTCCCTTCGTAAGCCCAGCTTCTCGGCTGCCAAGAATATTAGCATTTCGAATCATTCAGGACTACACATTATTCTACCGTCTTCAGCGTCCCGTGCCACCTCTTCGGGCAGCCTCACTAATCTCAAGAATTGTATCATCGACATGTCTATTCCGACATCCTCAGGCTCAGCTTTCCCTGGCCTCGCTGTTAAGAACGTGTCCAAGAGCCTCATCGTCGGGGGTCGCGTCAACGGCGCAGTCCATATCACAGGAGTGTCTGACAGCACTATAGTTGTTGTGGCCAGGCAAGTACGGATTCACGAATGCAGTAACGTTGACATCTACCTGCATTGTGGCAGCCATCCTATTATTGAGGACTGCTCTGGCATGCGATTTGCACCTCTGCCCAAGCCCTATGTAAGATATAATCTTCAGTATTTAAAGAGCTATACTAACAGGCGCATAGATGACTGACGCTGAGGAGCCTAAAGAAAATCAGTGGGATCAGGTCGATGACTTTAAGTGGCTCAAGGCTGGTCACAGTCCTAACTGGACCACTTTGTCCGAAAACGAAAGGCTCAGTGATGACCTTTGGAGATCTGTCGTCCCTGGCCAGCCTGGTGCCAGTGTAGAGGAGTCCTTGAAAAAGCTGGGTATTCCACGGAGGTGATGACCATGATGAACCGTTAAAGCATGAAATTCATACCCAGCCACAGGCTTCATATCCGCAGATTAGGTAGAACGCAACGCGCAATCATAAATCCTTTTATTTAATGCGAAACTCCAAACACCCTGCTGATAAACCAAGATGACAACCTTGCTAAAAGTAATACTCTAATTCCAAAAATCATACGTGGCCCATCATAAGAAATACTGGACGTGTATCATGACTCCATCTTGTCACCAGCGCTGACTTCCTCTTTCCGATCTCTTCCGGTGGCTTCGTCTCTTAGTCGTTGGAGTAATGCTCGTTGTTTCTCGATGCGATTTTCAAGGTCACGGATCTCATCATTCTGTTCGGCGATGGATCGGTCCATGTCCGGGAGCTCTCGGACCTGTGCGCGAGCACGCTGCAGCTTGTGTTTCAGGCCATCCGTGGCTCCAGGTACATCTTTGAAAGACAATGTAGGTCCAGAGGCGTTGTGACCGGTAGTCCCCGGTGCAGGCTCGGTAGTGATTCCAGCCGACGACTGAATACCGGCGCGGACGCGGGCGAGGACGAGAGAGAGCTCGGAAAGGGCGTCTAGAGTATCCGGAGAGAACGTGGGCGGAAGGGCCAATGGGTGTGGGCCAGATGCGGATGCAGGCGCAGATGCAGATGATGAAGACATGGTCTGTCGTTCTATGATATGACTCGATTCAACTTTGACCGCTCGATAGCTCACTCGGAAAGGATGGTGGGAGAGAATCAGGCGACGTAGGTGTGGATGCGGTGTAGTATGATGTCGGCAGGCAGTTCAAGGTGAGTGATACTGATGGCGTCGTATCTCTATTACATACAGCTCGGGGAAATAGGCCGAGTGGGTTCTCTCAGCCTTGCATAAAAGCTCGTAATAGCGTCGAGTTTTATCACAGATGGTGGTGGGCAAATGGAAAAGATCGATTGGGCCGATGGGCCGTTTTGTTGTTGGGTTGACGGTCCGAAAGAGAGGGAAAAAAAGGTCAAAGGCGGACAGTGTGAACTCATCATTACACGTTACAAAATGGGTCTTTATGTACACTACGCACCGTGTGAATACAAATCATGGTTGGTGAGTGACATGACATAAACCCCCACCACTACAACGTGTTTCCCTGCAAAATCATCTGTCGTGTCTGGGCCCATCAAATCACGCATCATTTCTTTTACTCAAGACAGGCCCGAGTTACTCTCCGTCTTATCCTTATCTTCCTAGAGCCTCTTCTTTATACCTCGTCTATTTCTTTCTCATTTTCCCTGGTCATCTTCTTCTTTCTTCTCATTGCTTCAGTGCAAGAAAAAAAGAACCAACAAACAGTAGTCATCATGTCCAAGACTGATCAAAAAGCCTGCCTCAGTACGTCGTCATGCCCCGCCCCCTCCAAATTCCAACAAATCCATTTTCATGCCCCGCGATCGCGATAGCAACGGCCCTGCAATGGCTCGTTATCCTGAGCAACGTTTGGAGACAACTACTCCCGTCGCTCAGGAGTTGCCAATTGTCTCGCGACTAGATTGGATTGTTACATCGTGTTTTGTCCTCATATATTTGGAATTGGCCTGGCTAATCATGTTGTTTTTGCATTCTTATAGTCGTCATTG
The DNA here is from genome assembly GCA_012932015.1 of Fusarium acutatum. Lineage (NCBI taxonomy): Eukaryota > Fungi > Ascomycota > Sordariomycetes > Hypocreales > Nectriaceae > Fusarium > Fusarium acutatum. The sequence continues at coordinate 32,370 of JAADJF010000280.1, read as the reverse complement.
ACGGTTGGGGCATTCCCTCTGCCGACAGCCCCAAGGACGGCGATGCCATCACCAACGCCAAGACCCCCGTCATGGACGCTCTCTACAAGGACTCCAAGGGCTATACTGAGCTCGAGGCCTCATCGCTGGCGGTGGGACTTCCCGAGGGTCTCATGGGTAACTCTGAGGTTGGACATTTGAACATTGGTGCTGGTCGCGTTGTGTGGCAGGATGTTGTCCGAATCGACCAGACCATCAAGAACGGCCAGCTGGCCCAGAACGATGTTATCAAGAAGACTTTCCAGAGTGCTGCTACTGGAAACGGCCGACTACACCTCTGCGGTCTTGTCTCCCACGGCGGTGTGGTAAGTCATATCATATACAGTTCCTTCTTTCTACTATCAGTCACTTACACCAGAGCAGCACGCCAAGCAAACCCACCTCTACGCCCTCCTCAAGGCTGCCAAGGAGTATGGCGTGCCCAAGGTCTTCATCCACTTCTTCGGTGATGGCCGTGACACCGACCCCAAGTCCGGCGCCGGTTATATGCAGGAACTTGTCGATACTGCCAAGGAGATTGGCATCGGTGAGATCGGTACCGTTGTTGGCCGATACTTCGCCATGGACCGCGATAAGCGTTGGGACCGTCTCGAGATCGCCCTTAAGGGTCTCGTCCTCGGTGAGGGTGAGGCCTCTGAGGACCCCGTTGCTACCGTCAAGGCTCGATATGAGCGCGGTGGTGATTTTGATAGGGATGAGTTCCTCACTCCCATCATTGTTGGTGGCGATGAGCGCCGCATCAAGGGTAAGTTCAGTTTCAAATAGTTGCATTTCAAACACAACCCCTAACAGCAGCACAGATGACGATACCGTCTTCTTCTTCAACTATCGATCCGACCGTGTCCGCCAGATCACCCAGCTTCTGGGCGATGTTGATCGATCTCCTCTTCCCGACTTCAAATACCCCAAGATCAAGCCCCTTGTCACTATGACTCAATACAAGGGTGACTACCCCTTCGAGGTTGCTTTCAGGCCCCAGCACATGGGTAACGTCCTCGCCGAGTGGTTGGGCAAGCAAAACGTTGAGCAGGTCCATATTGCTGAGACCGAGAAGTATGCTCACGTCACCTTTTTCTTCAATGGTGGTGTTGAGAAGGTCTTCCCTCTCGAAACCCGTGATCAGTCCCAGGATCTCGTCCCCTCCAACAAGTCCGTCGCTACCTACGATCTTGCACCTGAAATGTCTGCCGATGGTGTTGCCGACCAGGTTGTCAAGCGCCTGGGTGAGCAGAAATTCCCCTTCGTCATGAACAACTTTGCCCCTCCTGACATGGTTGGTCATACTGGTGTCTATGACGCTGCCGTCATCGGCTGTGAGGCCACCGACAAGGCCATTGGCAAGATTCTCGAGGGCTGTAAGAAGGAGGGCTACGTTCTCTTCATTACAGCCGATCACGGCAACGCTGAGGAAATGAAATTCCCTGATGGCAAGCCCAAGACTAGCCATACCACAAACAAGGTGCCCCTCCTCATGGCCAACTACCCCGAGGGCTGGAGCCTCAAGAAGACCGACGAGGGTGTCCTCGGTGATGTTGCCCCTACCGTGCTTGCTGCCATGGGCCTGCCTCAACCCGAGGAGATGACTGGCAAGTCTCTTCTCCAAAAAGCTTGATGTTTATGACGTTGATGAGAGCACGTATCTAAAATAAGAGTCCCTTGGGATGGTGTAGCAGTAGTGGATGTGGCATTAGCGATTTGTGAGTTGTTGGTTATTGTTGTGCGTGAGTCGATGCGATGACTCTGGAGTTGAGGGCGGAAGCGTTAGAAGTTATGCTCGGTTGCATAGACATAGAGTCGCAATCCTAAAATAGTAAAACGACCAGTAATAGAGACGAACAACATTGCCTCTCAGTTTCTTGCCTGTATCGGTACAAATCTTGGGAATTGATCCACTATGAGGCCATCGATGGAATCGATTGATGATACCAGTTTCTGAAGGGGCAAATCAAGGCACCGATGAGTAGACCCTATCAGTGCATCCCTTCTGCTTTTTTCCTGTACCTAAATTAAGGTATACAAAGAAAACGACATCAAAGCACTTACAACAACCGGTCCACCCTATACTGGCTAGCAAATTCCCACAAAGACAATTCTAGTTAAATCTCTTCCATACATGAAGTTCGGTGTGCGATATAGAAATTGAGATTAGGTGACCAGTGATCTCTCAATTTAAAAACCAACAATGCCCTTTTCTGACAACTGGACATTCCATATCAGCTACACATAATTGTCCCATCTTATGGGATAATACACCGACAGGATGAATATTGTACGGATGCATTTCTTGGGTCAAATCATGATGGAATAAAAAAACCCGAACTAAGTCTAGGTTGTTCGAAATTGGCGACAGTGGAAAGGGGTTGAAAAAGAAACAAAACTTGAGGGCAGTGTAAAAGCACTAGATCTTTACCGCTGTATCATATCGTATAGATACGATTAACTTAGCCCAAGACTGATATGAGCAAGACATACCATTGCTTGCTCCAAGCAGTTAGGGTGGCAACATCAAGCCGAATCAGTTGTACGTAGTTCAACCGTAAGAAGGAACAGGGAGGCTGTTACAAGTCCCTGTGAAGCTGATGCGAGAACGAAAACTAGGGAACTGTAGTCTGCCGTGGTGAATACTAGACCAGGGTCTTTAGGGCCAGGTCGCCGGATGGATACAAACAAGGAACCCCGTTTCCTATCACAGAAACCTAATGAAATAGGTAGTATCCCCATGCAGAAGACCACTTTCATCTGCTATGGGAACAGGATTTCCAAAGACTATCTCCGAAAGTATGGGGAAAGTGGCAGCGAAACTAAATCAAAGTCGAGTCTTGAGATAGTACCTGACTTCCTCAGATTGGATGAGTGAAAAGAGCAGGAACCGTGATGGTGGGTTATCAGAAGCATATCAACTGCAGCAACTTCAAACACCATGGAGGCTCAACTTACACCAAAAGCTGTTTAGCCAATGGTGTGCACGTTCAAGTTTGGTGCCGCGTACCAAAGGGTCAGATCACAGATCAGCTCCCGCATCCTGGGCGATCGGAATCCACAGTGCTTCAGATCTGTGTAACCTCACGAGCCACATGCTCTTCTCTCTAAGTAGTCACTTCGTCTCAATTCGACGATCGCCCAGGGGTTATGTGTGGCTTCAAACGGCAGATATCTGCCAGGGACGCTCGAACAGCATCCTTGAAACACCCTAGTGGTCAAGGGACGGCGGAGGTCCCGCTCTGGCGGCCGAGGGTCCCCGGAAAGGGTGAGTTAGCTCACTCATCTAGTTTTGATGCGGGAGCCAAGCTATCAAGAGAGGAAGGGTCCAGCTGTGCTTTGCTGTCTTGTTGGTGTACGTACCAATTCTGGTGACGATCGTGGGGGAATGGCAAGGTCCCGAAGATCGAGCGGAAATAAGCAACAGCCACGGAGTCGAGACCTTCGACCGAATGCTAGGTTGGACCTATCGCAAGTGGTGAATAGTCAAAGAAGCAGAAACACATGTGCCTTGCTTCTCAACCGCAGTGGCTCGTGCATATGTATGACATGAAGACGCAAGACTTGAGTAATTGATTGCGACGACGGCCGCACTTGTGATACAACAATCTGTATTAAGCTTCTGTGCTGTGCGCTGTAAAGAACTGGTCCATACTGCAAAGGCTAGTCATGAAGACGAACACGGAAGCTCATCCATCCGTTGCAAGTGGCCAGGATGTTCCACAGATCGCGTGCACATCTGTAATGCCTAGAGGTCAAACCCATGGGCCGTCCCGATAGGTCTTGAAAGTTACCTGGGGGACTAGGATGTTTGTGCCTCGCCATGATGGTGTAAAATAAGGGTTTCGTGATCTTTCGATTGTACAATGCAGTAGAGTGATCGATCTGTGATAAGATAAGATCCCAAGTACAACAACCAAGATTTCCATTTCATCTCGCAATCCTTCCTTCGTACCGGAGGGCCACGACACTTCGCCTACAGCTTCGTCCCTGGTCTCGAACGAATCCACCGTTCATCAACAAGTTCATCCACTCTAGATCCAAAGGGGGGGGGATGCCGACGATGAACGGGTGATCAACATGGAGATTGTTCAAATCCCCATCATCTGGAGATCGCATTTTGGCATAAGGAGTGAGTCAAACCTCCAATAAAGAGGATACCTCTAGATTTCTCGTTTCAGGGACGTTGATCGACACTTGTGCAAGAAATCAACCTCCCAAACGAAACAAGGGATTGGATGTTGTCGATGGACCCAAGCCATCTTTGCTCAAGCCTGTCCGCGATCCAGCTGCACGAAGGGTCGTCCCGTGGAGCTCGATCCGAGCTACAACTGCGCTTCCTCGAGATCGAGAAGATTGAAGCGCCAATCTACCCAATTAGAACGTATTCGGTCGCTTATATCCGAAAGAGATGTGGCAATGCGCGATAGAGGTGTATTGCCACTCGAGACAGGAATTTTTGCAGGTTTTGAGAATTCGATTCGCATCTCAAAGTTTGGCATATTCCATTGCCACGGAGAATCGGGTTTGAGGTGTGCATCTAATCAGAGATACATTTTTGGTGTTGTCGGAACCTGTCCCTGTCCATCAAGAACACCATGAACTGAGGAGCGGATGGAGAATCGTCGCGATTGGACGATTGACATTGTCCTGTCAGTCTCGTGACTTCCTTCAGAAAACCCGTTAGAAACCTTAAATGTATGGCATTACTGTCACAACATTCTTTGTTTCCATCCGTCACCCACTACGTAGGTTTTGTGCGAAAACAAGGAATCGAGATTTTTGTCTGTAGAAACCATTCGAAATGTTCTAAGCGCTCAGGGGACTTGACCTTGCAAGGACCCTGGATTTCCTCACTCGGATGACGGATCGACGTCACATGGCAAATGATCTGCAAACCAGAGCCTCAGTTGGGTAGTCAATGACAGGTTTCTAGGGGTTTTTGGCTGGACTACATCGTGTCACATCGCACGCCGGGAAAGGCCACAATCTCTACTCTGAGCATGTTAGCTTGCTGTAAACTGCAACAGGGAAGTACTGCAGAGGTATCACGAAATTGAATATCAAAAACTTGGAAAGGGTTTTGGGACGTGCATGGGCCTGTCAGGGATTGTACGCGTGGTCTCCAGCCAGAAACACCGTTAGTCCGGTTCCCCGGTGATTTGTGTCAGGATATCCCACGCATCAAAAGAGGGTATCGTGAGATGATAAGGTGAGCAAGTGCAAAATACTTGCTCAAGGGTCAGATAAGCAAGGAAACTGAAAGATAGCAACATAAAATGGCGATTGTAGATGTCTGCCTATTAACATGGTATCGGGTTTGTTTGTGTTTGAGATGACTGGAGATCATTTTCCTGGCAGAGCTGAGTTTCGGGTATAGAGTGGATCTAGCAACCACCACAGCCCATTTCCCTTGACTTTCGATAATTGGCCTGGTCTTTAGTTGACTCGGACTGTGTTGGAGTTCAGAACCGCCGGCTCTTGAGTCTTCTGGTGGTGTCTTGAGCAGATCAATGGGACCATTTATAATTCGAAGCCAATAAGAGATCAGGGGAGTGAACGCGTATCCAAGAGACGGAAGCTATTTGGGAGACAGCATGTGAGTTGATAGTCAGTTCGGTAAATGAAAAGCATCCGGCAAATGCACAAGTGCCAGGTTCTATTTAGCACTCGTTGGGAGTCTGGAAGCCTCCAGTCCAAATTGCCTTGGTCAAGCCTGGGCCGATGACAGACAAAAACCAAGATCGTCAGCCAGCTTTGACACGGAGGGCGAAAGAAAACAGGGCAACTCGCTTAATGGAAATTGTGGAAGGCACTGGGCCTCACTTTTCTTTCATCCAACAAGCTGATTCGCCATTGGTCAAGATATGCTCTTCTAGCCCCCGCACTCAGACAAAGCCGGGGCGTAAGCGAAGGCGATGGAGGTGACAATTCAAAGGGGGTGTGATCGTAATAGGATTCAACAACGACCCTGAAAGTCTGCCCTGATATCAACCTGGTCCCTAGCGGGTCACGGAATAAAACATGAGCAGGTTGGCGTGGCCACTGAAGAAAGGTGTGAACGAATTAGAGGTCCACATCATCAAGTGGTGCACCGAGGCGCTAGTTGAGCCCGTTAGAGGGGGTCCCTGCTTTTGGCTTTTTCTGGGTCCGATGGTCTCTGATCTCTATGCTTCTCCAACGACTTGGAAATCGGAACAATGAGGGCTCGATCTACCATTCTAGCTCTTGCATCCTCGTCCCAACCTGGCATCCTCGCTCAGCCCAACCTTTCCCCCTCGCCGCCTTCGCCTTGTACTGCTCGTACCTACTGTGAATGGGTGCCGCCGTCGCGCCCCGGCACTCGGCTGCCCTGGCGGGTGCGCATGGATAGTACCTCATTGTCTCTACTGCACCGGGAGTGGAAGGACAAAACTCTTCTGCATCTGGTGGAGGCCCTGAATGCCCTCTTCCCACTGCCCACTGCCACTGTCTCGAATTTGCCCCCCAGACTCGCCATCGGCCTTCAGCCTTAATAAGATTCCTCCTGTTAAGTATCCTTCCAGGACGGGTTTTCCGGCTTGTGGCTTGTTTACTCTTCTTGTTTCTTGAACTTAACTTGACTCCTGAGCTCTTCAGGCTCAGCTTGGACTCCTCACCAACCCCGATCCCGTCCACTCGCCCAGACCTTCTCTGCCCCCTCAGCTCCGTGGAACGGTAGTAAGCAGTCGCTTCTCCTAATTCCAGCTTCTTCACACCCATCAACTTCAGTGCCACCTTGGTGCCACCCTGGTCTACTCATATATCGACCGTTGGAATACTGACTCCACCGCTTGCTCTCTCTTTTTTCCAACACATCTCAGCCCTTGAAGCTGTAATATTTTTGTTACTTCTGCACCGCATAGTCTTCCTGTCTTCACATTACACAACACTCGAGGAGTCAGCTTTTTATTTGACCGGCATTCCGTATCAACACCTCACACGAACGCGCCTTCGAGCCACCGACTTCAGTAACTCGCACAACGATCTAAATTCACAATCAAGGAGCAAACTACAAGAAGTACTAAATCACAAAGTGTTGCATTATTGCAAACCTGGTCCGAACCATATTGGGGTTCCGACGAGGATTGGCACATCGAACGATTTCTCTACGGTAGCAAATAAGTCAGTCAAGCTTTCAAAAGCTTCCTCGTTCGACCAAAGATCACCACCACAGAACGACTGCGACTCTTTTCCTGGTGGATGCAACCTTTGTTTGTGGCTCGGCTTGACTGTGGAGATAAGTTCTGATTTGCGCCAACTCAATACCACCTACGCACATACAACGACGCTTTTCGGAAAACCATCAATCAACGTCTTGTTGAATCGGAGAATTTTTGGAGATTTGGCAGAGGAATACTTCAGAAGGCTCCAATTGCCTTGAAGTAGTTTTTGGAAACGGTGAGTGTCCCAGAAACACCCGGTATTTTCCCCTCCTGAGACAGTGTAACCCGCGTCTCATCATTTTTCGTCATTTGGCGATGAAGCCTCGATCGATCGATCGGTCCTTACTCCGCAGCCAATAGGAGCTCGTCTCTGTCGTCTGTGAGAGCCTTCATTGCTCATACCCTCCATCATCCCGCTGCTTCGTAAACCTATGGATTGTGCTAACGATTCCCCTGACGTTCAGGCTCTCAGCCCATTGTAAGGTGCTTCCAGGCCCTACGTCACAGATCGTCGGACCCTTAAGTCTATACCAGGACCCTTCTCGGCCACTATTTTTCACGATATGCTTGCTGCTTCACAGTCCTGGAAATGCTAAACCATCCATCAATTTTATGAAAGACAATGCCACTTAACGAAACCTCCTCCCACGAAACGCAACCTCCGCCGTCTTCGTCCAAGACTGGCCATCCTCTACCTCGGCGTACCTCTCCCGCGAATTCCGTCACCCTGCGCCATCACCGACTAGCACAAGATGCATCAATCAACGCCGGCCAGGGCTCAGGACCCGCTATCAAGCCAACTAAGACAGGATCACCTCGACGAAACTCATCGGGCGATAGTCATGAGACTGGCCAGAGCGATCCTAACACATGGTTTGATCAGTCAAATCAAAACCCAACGGCAACTTTCGACAGCAACGTTATGGAAGGTAAGAGCCAGCGTTAGAAATTGTATTGAGTAGGAGACTGATTGGGTTGGTAGTTGACCCGCCTTTCTTTCAAAAAGAGTCCGATTCTTCGAATGAAGAGAAGATGTACTACAATCACCAACTCGCCCCCCCTAAGCTCACTGCGGCACACAGCAGCAGCGCAGACGATTACAGAAGTGTCATTGATGATCTCACGGTAGAGATACAGAAGCTGAGGGAAGAGCTTAAGCGATACAAGAACACCGGTCCCGATATGCTCCGAAAGGAGAAGCTCTTCGAGATCAAGGTTCATGGATTGCCAAAAAAGAAGAAGAGAGAGTTGGAGGCGACACTCCGAGATTTCGCTGCAAGTCTTGAGGGGTCTCCCAACGCGTCATCAACACAGAAAAAGAAGTCTCGACACGCTACTCGCGAAAACATGTATTCTGGATCTGGATCGAAACATGCCTCATCTTCTTCAGGGTCAAATTTTCCCCCGGCCGACTCTGCATACGCCTCTATGTCAACCGGCGCCAACTCGGGAACGTCTTTGAGCCGTCCTAGCATGGGTTCCCAGGCCAAGTCGTCTGAGGCCGTTGAAAGTTACCTCCGTGATATCCCTGAAGGGTTATACCCGAGACACATGATTATGACGGAGAAAGAGAGAAAGAAGCTTGTGGTTCGCCGACTTGAACAATTGTTCACAGGAAAGATTGGTGGGCGCCATGTGGTGAAGAAGCAGCCCGCGTTGCCTAGTGGAAGTTCTGCTGCTCTAGCACCAGTTGTGGCCGAGACACAGCCCACTGTCTCAAACACGTCAAATTCGATCCACGAACCACCAGCCTTGCAGACCAGCGGTAAAGAACCCACAAGAGAAGCTCGAATTCTTCCCCTTGAGCAGCAATCTGGTCACTCTGGTAAAAAGAGTCGATCTGCTGACAATGCATCTGCCTCCAATTCCAATGGCGACAATACCGAGTCCGGTGGTAATGGCAACAGTACAGGGTCAGGCACAAACACTACTCCTCCTATGACGACCTTGCCCGAGCAACGGCCCACACGGCCTCGTGATTTGGACCCTGACCGTGCTCAGGTTCCAGCCGAGAACATGGACTATATTCGCCATTTGGGCTTGGTACCTCCGGAGCTGCTAGCCGAGCAACATAGCCAGGATGTTCACCCCGATGCTGAGGGATGGGTTTATCTGAATTTGTTGTGCAATTTGGCTCAACTTCATATGATCAACGTGACGCCCGACTTTGTCCGCTCAGCTGTTTCAGGAATAAGCACAAAATTTCAGCTGTCTCCTGATGGCCGAAAGATTCGATGGCGAGGTGGAACAGAGGGAACAAGATTCAGCAGTGACAGCTCTGGGTATAACTCTCAAAAGAGTCCATCTACAGACGACACTGAGGATGGAATGGAAAACAAGCGCAAGCGTCAGAAAACTGGGCGTTCTACAGGGGACGAGTTCCAGTCCGGAAGCTCAAGCAAGAATGGCTTGAAGTTTGACCCACAGCTTTGTGCTCCATCCGAAAGTTTCCATTACAAGCCCTTGTTCGCTCAGCAGGATTCATCGGGTGGCCAGACATCACTCGATGAAACCGTTTCTTCCTTTGGTCCTCCAGAAGAAAGTAATATTGGTGAATCGAGATGGGGGCTGAGTGGCTCAGGAGCCTCCAGCCGCAGGAAGCGCCGCCATGATGGTGCCATTATCTACTATAGCGGTGCTCCATTCTGCACGGATCTATCTGGAGATCCCGGAGATATGTCGCCAACGACTCAGATGCACGCTGCTGGTCAGACTCAGACAGATCAAGATAACTTCAAGGTCCCCCCATCACCTCTCCGACGAACAGATTCTGGTTCTTTCATCAACTATCGGCCGTTGACCGATCGTGGGCTCTTGTCTAGTCAGCAAAGTACAGCGATGGATGTCGATAGTGAAGATCCACCCAGCCTGACAGACGATGCCGACGATTTGAGCGAGGTTGATCTAGACTTCACGTGGTCTGATAATGCACAGTACATGCAACACTTCCCCCTTGAGCCTTGCGGCTTAGGAGGAGTTTTACCCGAAGACCATTTCATGGTTGTTGTTTCAACCAAGCGACCTAAGCAAGACGATTTGTCTGCGTTACCGCAAGTTGGTGGTAGAAGGTTTAGTGAAAACACGGATGGTATCATTCGGCGATTGGCGACTATGTCAACGTCCTCACCGGACTTGGGAGCTTCAAAATCGCTTCCTGCTACGCTTTCTCTCCCCATTGAGATCGAATACATGTCAGGCCGTATCAAGCGGCTGACACCAGTTTCGCTGCCTCCCCCTGCAATCTTCTTTCCGCCGTTCAGCCCTACCGAGTCTACAGCCGATGACGATTATGATGATTCAGACGATGTCGACATGTCTTCGTCCTTAAGAGATCTTATTGGCCAACGAACAGTCCAACGCCGTTCAGATGGATACCCTGATGGCGTTGATCTTAGCAGTGGCGACGAAGAAGGTGATGAACCTGATGATTCGCCGAATCAGAATATTTATGACATCAATCGAGACCCAAAGGCGTTGCCAAATCGGCCTCGACAAGCCGCACGCCGTACCAGTAGTGCTGCTGCGGCTGCTGGCACTGCTCGGGGTGCAAGCAAGAGTAACAGCGCCAACCCGGCGCTTTCACATGATGAGAGTTCTGTTGATACTGCTGGAGCGATTGAAAGTGGTTACAGCAGTAGCGAGGAAAGCGCTTAATCTTCACCTGTTACTTCAGCCTACTTATTACACGTTTCATATTTCACGACTTGATTAGGGGTTACGGATTTCACGAATACCGAAGGCCAAAAAAAGATTTCTTGTACAGTCTCTGCTTTACCTTCAGTCTCTGTTTTCAAAGGAAGGTTGCATTATTTTGCATTTAGCTTGGCGTTTATGAGGACGGATAATGATTCCCTGGATAATCTTTGTTACGAGATGAAGGGTTGCGCAAAACGGCGTGGGCCTGGGTATGAATTATTTTCTGGATTTCACAAGGATGAATCACTAGGGAACTTAGTGGCACATTGAGATACCAAATTTATTGTTGAAACACTATTTTGTTGTCTTGGTGGCCGTTGCACGCTACTTCTCATGAATGCTGATTGATTTCAACCCGGCGTCGGTACTGACAGTGCGCTTTGACTTGTGAACGATCCATCCATGATCTACTAAAACCGGACTTCCGAACAATGTCATTGTTCGGGCTGCCAACTTAATCAATCAACCCAATACGGTCCTCTTTCCTTCGTATAGGGGACTACACATCTTATTGCTTATTTCCCTGCGGATTTAGAGTTGTTTAGGCACATTCTTTGTCTGTCCTTGCCTGGAGCCAACCGCTTCTGCGTCACGTGAATGGACGCTCACGTCTCACTCGGGTCATCATTCGATTTCGCCCATCGGAATGCACGAGGCGACCTGGATTCTACACATTCGTCTCATTGTCGTGAAACATGATGTATCTAACCAGCACGTTACCTTTGGCTCTGCTCGGCGCCCTCGCAAGTGTCCTGTGCAGAGCAGAAGATGTTAACAACGTTGCCATCATTGGTTCGTACTTGATTTCGGTATTTTACAGGCATGATTAAAACACAAACCCTAAGTGCTACAGATGTATTTCCTTCACAGTTTTGCCAGTCAATCCCTATACCAGGACTGACATGTACTAACTTGGAGTGTAGGGGCTGGAGCTGCTGGGTCGTCAGCAGCCTTTCATTTATGGCAATATGCTATAGAAGAGGATATTGCTATTAATATCACCATCTTTGAAAAGACGGATCGCATCGGAGGCCGGACATTGACAGTCCCAGCGTATAATGATCCTTCTCTGCCCATCGAGCTCGGCGCGTCTATCTTTGTTGGCGCCAATCATATTCTTGCCAACGCCAGTGAACGGTACCATCTTCCAGTGAGCGAGCCCCACCGTCTTGAAAAGGATGATATGACTGTTATATGGGATGGCTACGAGTTCGTCTTCCAGACGACCGAGGGTTCTTGGGCATGGTGGGATCTGGCCAAGATGTTCTGGAGATATGGGCTCGCACCCTACAGGTCTAAACAAATCGTGGATGCCATGGTCAAACATTTCCTCAAGTTATACGAAGCCCCTTACTTTCCTTTCAAGTCGCTCACTCAGAGAGCCGAACAGTTGAGATGGAATGAGATTACAAGTATAACGGGGGAGCAGATGTTAAAGCGAAACGTAAGTTCAAACTGTTCAATTGAAAACAGGTGATGGCTAACTAGACAGGAAATTGATCCTCGTTTCGCCCGTGAGATCTTACAGGTTGGCACACGTGTCAACTATGCTTCAAACCTGGCTTATATTCATGGTCTGGAGACTCTGGTGAGTGGAAGATGTGACCCCTTGCACGCTTCTTGCCTAACTACGATAGGTTTCGTTGGCAACCGACAACGCGATGTCTGTGGATAGTGGCAACTGGCGTATCTTTGAGCATATGGTGATAGAGAGCGGAGCTTCTATATCTCGCAACACGACCGTGGCTTCAATCGAAAAACTCCAAAAGAAAACGCGGTCATCTTCGCCAGTGTATGTCATCACAACGAAAGGTGCCAGCTCAAAGGACGGCACTTCGAAAGAATATGATGTCGAGTTTGACAACGTCATCATCGCCAACCCCTGGCAGTTCAGTAACATAAAAGCTGGAGAGGGTGTTCTCGATCGCAAAATCGATGAGATCCCCTATACTAAACTGCACGTTACACTCTTTGCATCACCATTGGAGCTTAGTCCCGAATTCTTTGGCTTGAAGGCCGGAAGCAAAGCGCCCGCTACTGTTTACACCACTCTTGGTGAAGACGAAGAACCAGGAAAAGGGGCCGAGGGAGTCGGTCGTACTGGCTTCTACTCTATTAGCACATTGAAATATCTCGTCAACCCTAAGACAGGTCAGAAGGAGCGTGTCTATAAGATCTTCTCGCCCGCACCCGTCACTGCCGATTTCCTCACACGTCTTTTGGGCACCGACATCCCAGACTCTGTGATTTCTGGAAAGTTACAGGATGATGCAAATACTTCCAATCCTATCTCTTGGTATCATCCTCACTGGTTCAACTCTTACCCCGTTGAGCTCCCTCGTGTCACATTTGAGGACCCTATTATCGGCGAGGGCGTATACTACACGTCTGGTATCGAGAGCTTCGTGTCATGTATGGAAACCAGTGCTTTGATGGGCAAGAATGTGGCCCGATTGGCTGTAGATAAATTTGCTGGTATTTCTCGCCCGGAACCACCTAATGAATGGGAGGGATATGAAGCCGGTGAGCAAGAGGATGGAGGCATTCGTGCTCAGGCTGAAAGTGAACTTTGATCGAAGCAAGGATGTATACATTCGCCTAATCATTGTTGGAGATCTTGTATGTGCCAGAATGAATTCACCATCTGAGAGCAATGGCTGGAAGGCACATACGGGAAATTCTATTAAACTATTGTTATGCGTTTGCTTATATTGAATTAAGATCTATGTCACTAGTATTACTAGCAGTTGACGTAGCTAATCAACATTGTCGTGAATCGCAGTTCAAGTATCTGTGTTTATGTGGTCATTTATGTGAAGTAACTCGATAAAGACTATTGTTATTCTTAAGAACAAACCACTATACCAGGAATAGCTAATCTCAAGGCTCCCTAAATTCATACTGAACATCCCTAGGTTCTTTTTTCTTTTTCGCTCAGAATGGAGGTCTCGAGCTTTCTCTTTCTCCCAAGCCAATCTCCTCCTAATCCTCCTTGACCTGGGCTGTAATTATTTCCAGATACCCCTGGTCCACTAGCCTCAGTGGCGCACGTCAGTTGTGGCAAATATCCAATGACCCCTCCTTCTTCACCCCTCCAACCCAGGTTTCTTCAAAGTACACAAAGAAAAAAGACGGGAGGCAGTCACGGCCTTTGTTCGCATACAGTACTTCTTCCATGTTATGACGCACTCGTCCTCCTTACACGCTCAAGCTTGATCCTGCCTAAGCTGTTGGTCCAGTCAATCCCGGCTGCCTTTGGTGCAATTTCCATTTCCTTTTTGCTGTCACAAGACAACGAGGGAGCTACCTGCCGTGCCTAAAGAAATACCTAAGGTGCCTTAGTGAGCGAATGGGAAGGTTCTTGGCCTGGTTCTGCCTGTTCCTGCTCTGGTGTCCTGTCACGTCACAGCTTTTTTATTTGTTTGTCGTGCACCGACAGCATCGTCGACTTTCACCTTCCTCCTTTCCTAATCTTCCATCCTAATCTTAGGGAAATACTCCCCACACCTACAACAATAACATCAACCGTGCAAGTGTCGCATCACACACTTTCTTTCTATCTTTGGCGTATTCTTTCCTCTGTTGAAAGCCCAGGGTCAGCATGTTCGCCTTACGAGGAAGTAAGTAACTGCCCCGCATCATCCCTGCTCCCACCTTATAACCAACATCTACATCTTGAGCATAAAGAGGAAAAGCCTCGCTGCTTTGTGCCTTATCTCTCCCACCACTTCTGCATCTCCCCCATTCTGCCGCGCTGCTTTCATTCTCGTGAAACTCTACTAACACTATCGTTCTCAAGTCGGCAAACTGATATTCGGTTCAAGCACGCAGGAGGCATTGATCGAGCTTCCACAGGGACAGCTCTACCTTGTTCGACCTTTATCTCCTAAGGGCTATTCCGAACTCATTTTTCGAGACTCGGCTATCCGCATCCGACGCACAAATCAGGAGTTCCAGTATCAGCTTGTTGTTCAACGCGTCTTTGAAGAAGGTGAGGCAGAGCTTCTTGCCGAAGAGGAGGGTGAAGACGCCGAACTCGACGCTCTCGCATCTGAGAAGGACGAGAAGACCTTCCTACTCGACGAGGCTCTATCTTTCCGTTCCGAGATTCGCGAGAGTGGTGACAAAGTTCTTGCTTGGAAGGATTTAAGCGGTGATACTGGTGACCTCTTCCAGTTCGTTTGCGACCCTTCTGTTACATCATCTCAGGTACAGCAGTTTGTGCAAGTTGCTCAGCAGTGCCAATACGAGCGCAAGTATCGCAAGCCGCATTCTACAGCAACAGCCTCCGACCTTCAGCAGTTCGAATTCGAAGAAGAGGACCCGATACCGCCTGCTAGTCCCCTGCATAGCCCAACGTTGGCTCGATCTATCGAATCTGTCGACGATATGTTATCTAAGACCCAGGCAAATTCCGCTGCTAAGCGTGAGCCTGCCTTCATGCCCGAACAGGAAATTGAAGCCCCAGTCCTGACTGGTCCAGACGCTAGCAACCCTCCCGAGGCTCTGGAGATATATGCCGCTGTTGTGGCTGAACTCCATGTTTTTGACCCTCAGCCTGGTCATTTCGCTCTCGTTGATGATTCCGTCACTGCTCAAGTCTCAGAAGTTGGAAAATGGGAATACTGGCTCCAGATTGAGTCGAACGATAAGGCGTATCTGGGTACTCCTGTCGTCGCTGACTTCAACCCTGTCTTTGATTTTGAATATCTCTCTTTCGTCTTCAATCATTTCAGTAGTGATGGGACTGCGCGATCATGGCTTCTCAGATTTAAGGATCAGCCCACTTTGGAAAGGTTTCAAGAAGCGATTATGCAAGCCATTTGGGAGAAGCTGAACGAGACCAAGTGGACGAAGATGCAAGACAAAGAACGCGAATATGTTCTTGACGCATTTGGCGACCTAACTATGGAAGATGCGCCTTCCACAGAGGAAGAGGAGGAAGAAGAAGAAGAAGAAGAAGAAGAGCTAGAGGATGATCGCGCGCAAGAGGAGGAGTACGACACAGATGAGGAGAACGATAGTAGCTTCCCCAAGAACGCTGATGGTGAGGTCAACTCGCAACTGGCTGTTGGTTACAAGCATGACCGCTCATTCGTCGTTCGCGGCTCCAAGATCGGTGTATTCAAACATACACCCAACAATCACCTCGAATTCTCTACGAACATTTCCAAAGTCACAACCCCTTCAGGCAAACTCATGAACCCGAAGAAAGTCATGCTGCACAGCGAGGATCGAGATCTCATCTTACAAAATGAGATTGATCCCAACAAGCTCTACCGTATGGACCTTGAGTATGGAAAGGTTGTGGATGAGTGGAACGTTCACGATGACATCCCCGTCGTCACATTTGCCCCCGAGAACAAGTTTGCGCAGATGACCTCTGAACAGACCTTCCTGGGCGTCTCAAACAACGCTCTTTACCGAGTTGATCCCCGTCTATCCGGTAACAAGCTTGTTGATGCCGATATGAAGCAATATGCCTCGAAGAACGACTTCTCTGCCCTCGCAACTACTGAAAAGGGCTACATCGCTGTTGCAAGTAATAAGGGTGACATTCGTCTCTTTGACCGGCTCGGTATTCGAGCCAAGACACAACTTCCTGCACTTGGTGACCCCATCACTGGTATTGACGTTTCTGCCGATGGTCGATGGATCTTGGGAACAACCAAGAACTACATCCTGCTTGTTGACGCTCAACAGAAGTCTGGAAAGAACGAGGGTAAGCTTGGTTTCGAGAAGCCTTTCGCTGCCAATGACAAGCCGCATCCTCGACGACTCGCCCTTACCCCTGAGCATGTGGCCCAGTTCTACCACGAGACTGGAAAACCCGTTGATTTTACTCCTGCCAAATTCAATACTGGAGAAGGTGCGGAGGAGACAAGCATCATCACTGCAACTGGTCCCTACATCATCGAATGGAACCTGAAGCGAATCCTTCGGGGTATGAAGGCAGCTTATAAAATTAAGCGTTATGAAGAGGAGGTCAAAGCTGACGACTTCAAATACGGCTCGGACAAGAACGTCATTGTTGCTTTGCCCAACGAAGTAAACATGGTTGCAAAGCAGAGTCTAAGGAAACCCACCCGCGAGAGCATCATTGGTAACGTTCGACTGAGTGATTCGCGTCGAGGTTCTGGACGCATCGGGACCCGAGACAGTGGCCGATACAAACTTGGAAAGGACGATATTGTCAATGCACCTTATTGAGTAGAAGAGAGTGTCACTTGCGTAATTGCGGTTGATTCGGCAAATTAGGGTAGTACTTCGAAGTGTTACGACTTCATGATGAGGTCCGATACGGAGTTTTGGTGGGACTTTGGAATTTGTAATGTATGGGTTTCGTAACCTGTCTGCTCTCTTTTTGTTTAGATACCATCTGCTGATGCATTTGCATCGCAATCAATGCACTTTATCATCTTCGGGCCCATTGCAGCTTCCATTTGCCCACGACATTGATATTTTAGGTCACCATGGGCAGAAATAGAAAGAGTCCCATTGACTTTTTACATATGCACACATGTTTCAATGACAAGAACTCATATCTGAATGAACATTTAAACGCAGTCGACACACTCATAAACAAGGCCGATGACTTCATCATGGTATTTTTTATTATAGCAAAAGAAAAACAGTTTATAATGAGACCCAAATCATGACCGCTTGCCCAACCCGTGAACTCGTTTTTGCACACCAATGTCCTTCCCTCCCTGCTACGAGACAATTTTATTGAGAAGGCTCTGTCTATGAATCGGCTTCCTTCTTCTCGTCAATGGTTAATAGTTCCTCGGCCTTCTTCTCAAGATCAGCGACAGCCTGTTGGGCTTTCTGCTCCAGTCCGATTACAGCCCCAGAGACGTTGCGCAGGGTCTTGGGCTGAGAACCCTCAGTACTAAGACGGGTCATTTCAGAGACAAAGCTAGCACCCCACCAAGCACTTGTGTACTTGAAAACATAACGTTCGAGCTTCTTGTAGTTGGCTTCACGTTGTTCGGGGCTCATGGTAACGGCGTCATGTAAAGCATTGGCAAGCTCTTCTGTGTTCCAAGGATTGACGATGAGACTGCCATTAAGCGATTGAGCAGCACCTGTGAATTCGCTCAAAATCATGACGCCGTGGTTCTTCTGTTGTGTCGCAATGTATTCGTAGGACACCAGGTTCATACCGTCTCGAGTGGATGAGACCAAACAGACGTCAGATACAGCATACAGGGCAGTAAGCTCGTCGAAAGTGACGGATTGATGGAGGAAGTGAATGGGCATAAACTCAATGGTACCAAACTTTCCGTTGATACGGCCGACCAGTTCGTTAACCACAGCACGGAGATTCTGATACTCTTCGACGTCTTGTCGCGAAGGAACAGCAACCTGAACCAGAACGATTTTGCCAATCCATTCCGGATGTTCGGTCAGGAACACTTCAAGAGCGTGCAGTTTCTGAGGAACGCCCTTGATGTAATCCAAGCGATCGACTCCAACGACGAGCTTGACACCTTCGAACTTTCGGCTGAGTGCAGCGATACGTTCTTGCACTTTTGGCTTCTTCAGTCCTTCAACGAAGTTATCGGGATCGATGCCAATGGGGAAGGCGCCAACTGTCACAAAACGGCCATTCCAATCGACACCGTTGGGGGTCGTGGGACACTCGAGAATGCGGGAGCAACTGCTAAGGAAGTGACGAGCGTAGTCGTATGTATGGAAACCGATAAGGTCGCAGTCAAGAAGTCCAGTAAGGAGTGCTTCTCTGACAGGCAGGATCCTGTAAATTTCACTACTGGGGAATGGTGTATGGAGGAAGAAGCCAATCTTGACATTCTTTTTCGATTCGCCGATCTCCTCACGAAGCATTTGGGGGAGGAGCATCAGATGGTAGTCATGAACCCAAATAAGGTCACCATCTTGCACATCCTTGATAACGGTCTTGGCAAAGAGGCGATTGACTTCTTGATATGCGGCCCAAGCGGACTCGTCGAATGTGATCTCACCAGGGTGGTAATGGAAAAGAGGCCAAAGAATTGAGTCTGCAAGCATCATGTCAGGAACGTTCTTGTAATGTCGAAATCGTACTACTTACTAGAAAACCCATTGTAATGTCTGTCGGCAAGTTCATCGTCGATAAAAACCGGGTGCGCGCCGTACTCGTCTTTCAGTCGTTGCTTCATACCCTCGACTTCGTTGTCAGGCACCTCGAGACCCGGCCAACCATACCACTGGAAACTGGTGGTTTTGCTGAGGCCACTGAGACCCGTGACAAGACCTCCAGAAGACATGGAAAATGAATAGCTACCATCTTCTGATCGCTTAATTGTGATGGGCAATCGATTGGAGAGCAGCAACAGGCGGCCTGGGGCAGCTTGGCCATTCTCATCGACAGCACCGGGCATGATGACGGTATTGGAAGAAATAATTTCTAACGGGGAGATTTTGGGTGTTGAAAAGTTGAAAGAAGATAACTTGAGAAAGAAAAAAGTCGGACTGTAGTCGGCCTCGTCGCGGTTCTTTGTGGTCGATGGCCGATGATCGATTGTCGATTGTGGAGGGGCAGGGAATTGGCCTGGCAGCTGGTTTAGAGCCGAGAGGCGTAGATCCCCAGTAGTGGAGTTAGTTAGTGTAAGGAGCTTTGGGTTGTTGAGTAGCGAAACGATGACGCTATTGCGCGTAAGGTCAGTCGATTTATTGGAGAAGAGCGTGGTAAGCGGAGACGGTAGAGAATTGAAGAAGCAAGGACTTTCTGTTGATATCAAGAGTCAGATGTGTCTGCAACTGTTGAGGAGCAGTAGAGCGAGTTGATCTAAAGAAGATCAATAAGATCAAGCTTCGAATGAGAAGTTGGGAGAAGTTAGAGGAGAGAGATCAGGTCCTAATAAAACAGCAGAAGAATATCGCAGAAACTGGCCAGAAGCATGGATGGGGCTGAGGGGCATAAGAAGAAATGGCAAGTGAGGGGCATCTGACACCTGCCCGCAACCAGTCAGTCTACTGAGTACTACCCAGGCTGGCCAGGTAGTAGTAATGGTTTGCGTACCTTACGAACAGCACTTATTATTTACCTTACCTTGTGCCTGATTTTGATAACACCTTGGTTCATGAGTTGGAGAGTGCGCTAACAAACTTACGATTCAATTTAACATGTGCAAATTCGTGCACATTCGTAGTAACATGGGAGATGAACAACATGAGATCAACAACTTGTTCTCTCGTGCTCCTCCTTATTTCACTCACCACATACCTGATCTGATCTCATTGCAATATGTAATGTCTCATGCTTTCTTTTCCCTTAGTAGGTATTATCCCGCAAGCCGATAGCTTCCGCCTCCCGGTTGTACTCTATTCGCTGAGATCGAGATCCGGGCCGTTTACCTCAAGATGAGAATGAGGTGGAGGGAGGCATTTACACGGGCCGGGTCGCTATCGTCAAAGGAAAACACCACTGGACACCCAACACCATCCTACGCCTGTCAATCACCCACGAGGCATTGACTTTCATGTACAGTAACAATGAGAAGAGTGCCAGCAACGAATCGAGAGGTCCGGGTGTGAACTAGCTCTCCACTTCTATACATCTGCCTATTGGTGCTTCTAAAAGTCTGTATGGCTTGAACCGGGGGGGGGCAGCCTGGAGGTGTTTCCGGAGACGGTGTCGATTCATCGGCCACGATACGGGCATTACGGGCAGTATCTTTGTTCTCGATATTTTTAAGGAATTCAGTAAATGGCAAAAACCGGTAAAGAGTGTGCGGGTCTCCACATAGGTGATATAAAGCTTGATTCTGTGACTCTATTAACAGCCAGCCTAGTAGGGGAGGAAAGAAAACTCAGGACCTTGATCTTAAATGACAAAAAGACTTAGTTAACTTAGCATAAGTTTAGGATACGGTTTACTGAGTTTATTTTGATATCCTATACCAAGGTCCGATGTTTTCTTGCTCCCCAAGGCCAGCCCAGCCAGCTGTAGTGATGGAAGAGTGACGCATTCAGGGCACTCTTCGTCCGGGTTCCATCAGATGGTTACAAGGCCCAAGTACTATATTGTCTGCCGCCGGTCTTCACGAAGTGGGCTTTACCCATTACACAGGGGCCAATGAACCAATTGATAATGGGGACAAGGCATGTTTTTTCCTTGATGGGGTTCATCGGCCGGACCAGAACGTCCTGAACCTCTGTCACCATCAAAGATAAAGCCCGAAAATAAGAGAATTGATGGGAGCCTGCACCCAGGCTTATCACTGGGTTGCAACCATCTGCCCGTCTCAAATCGGCGAGGTTTGCACAGCCGTCGGCCCGGTAGCCGCAACTAAATTGCTCCCATATCTAGGTATCTTTGGTCCAAATATGAGTGTCTGGGAACTGTAGCTGCTTTTCGATAAACATTTTCTCGTTGTGTTTTCTAATCAACTATGAGGACTGTCTAGTGATACGTAATAATTAATAAGTTATAGGCATGCTATGATAATGAGTCTAGGTCTGGGTGTTAGCAATGTTAGGATCAACCAAACTCAAGCTCACCTCAGGCGTTTGGCATAGGTAAACATAGATGAAAAGAAGCTCCCATTCTAAAATTTCTTCATCTGCGCAAAAGCTTTACTATAAAACAGCCATATGTAGTACGTATATCAATGTTGCATTTTGATTTCCTGACCTCACTAAACTTGAGGTTTATAGCGAAGGGAACATCCCATGACTTCAAATGTGGAAGTTGGACGTCCATGGATGTCTTTATTCTTTCACATAACGAAGGTGTGTATATTAGATATAACCGCGACTACTTTACTCAAATATATGGTATATAGAGACATAGGAATAAGTTCTTTGACTCCTCCTAAATATTTCTAAAAGTGCGCTCCGAACTTTTCACCCAAAGTTATCATAGCAACTACCATGTTACTAACCTAGACTACTACTAACTTTACATTAGTAGGTAGGTAGTTTAACGTGCAGCAGACAGGAATCTTATCTTATCGA
Source organism: Fusarium acutatum (assembly GCA_012932015.1). Taxonomy (NCBI): domain Eukaryota; kingdom Fungi; phylum Ascomycota; class Sordariomycetes; order Hypocreales; family Nectriaceae; genus Fusarium; species Fusarium acutatum. Next base: position 10,510 of record JAADJF010000280.1, on the reverse strand, counting down.
TAAGCGCAACTAAATCTAGGAATTTTTCTAGAATCAACATTGCATCGCGACATTAGGCACAGCTACCAACTGCACGCGCAACGTGCATCTCCTGTCGCAAACATGGAGCAATCTCAAGACTTCAAGTCACTCCAGGAGAGTGTCCAGAAGTCGCTTATTTCCACAATCAAGACCGTGAACCGAATCGCCGCCGAAGACCTAAGTTTCCAACGGACAGTCAATCCTACCGTGGGCCAACTACTCGAAGATCGAACTTCGCGGATCCTCGAACTCTCCACACAACTTCTTCTGACTGCCGGTAAGGCGTGTGGTGTCAAGGCGCCCAAGCTTGAAGATGTGGAAGACATCGAAATGAGCTGGAGGGGCGTTGTCGACGTTGTCGATTCATCACTTGAGAAGGCCGACACAGCCTTGGATGAGTATACAGGGCTTGTCAAGAGAAAGGAGCCACCCCTACCTGATACTGTATGTAAAATAAACATTGTTTGGAGTACTAAAGCTAATTAACGAAGGCGAACAAGCCCAAGAAGCCCAAGTCCACGAACAAAGTTATCCGAAATGCCAATATGACCAAGCCTCAACTCCTTTTCGAACGAAAGCCCGATAACTTTGCTCCTGCTCCATGGAAACCGATGCTTACGTCGAAGCCAAATGCCAAATTATCTTTGGAGGAAAGCCTCAAGGTCGTCCCTAATGAAGCCGGCACACTACAGTATGTCTGCCATATTCAAAACAACTCTTCATGAATCATTTGCGATTCCAGACCACGGATGAGAGTCAAATACTAATGTTCGCTTCACAGATACCAACATCCTTATGAACACGAAATTGTCCGTATGTCATATCCGAAACGAGTCTTCAAGGAATCCGAACCCATCATGTACCAGCCGGTCGAAACAACCGCGGCGACTTTTGTCAACACATACGAGGGCGTTCTGGAGATGCTGGAGGAACTGAAGGGCGTCAAGGAGATTGCGATCGATCTGGAACACCACGATTTTAGGTCCTATGTTGGACTTGTGTCTCTCATGCAAATCAGCACGCGAGAGAAGGACTGGATCGTAGATACTCTACAACCCTGGCGCCATAAACTTGAGGTTCTGAACCAAGTTTTCACCGATCCCAATATCATCAAGGTTTGTCTTCTGAGCCCGAGCAGTAAAAACTATAACTAACACATCAAAAGGTTTTCCATGGTGCATACATGGACATGGTTTGGCTTCAGCGAGATTTGGGACTGTATGTGAATGGTCTCTTCGATACTTTCTTTGCGTGCGAGCAACTCCACTATCCAGCCAAGAGTTTAGCCTACTTATTGTCCAAGTTCGTCGATTTTGATGCAGACAAGCAGTATCAATTGGCTGACTGGAGGATACGCCCACTACCCGAGGAGATGATGTACTATGCTCGGTCCGACACCCACTACCTGCTCTACATCTACGATCGGGTACGAAACGAGCTTGTTGCTGCCTCTGATAGAGGTGATGTCGATAAAGACTACATTGGCCGGGCAGTGGAGAAGTCAAAGGAACAGTCACTTTCCCGCTACGAACATCCCGGTTATGATGAAGAGACTGGTGAAGGCTCTCGTGGCTGGTATGGGTATATCTTCAAGAACTCGCACCTAGCATTCGATAGCGAACAATTTGCTGTCTTCAGAGCCTTGTGGAGGTGGAGAGATAACACTGCCAGGAAAGAGGACGAGAGTACCAACTACGTTCTCAGCACCAGGGATATCACAGAGATCGCCCGAATCAACCCGCCGGACGCAAAGGCCTTACACAGCTTGTTACCCCTGAATGCGTCTCTAGCACGACCGCGTTTCAATGAGATCTGGGAACAAATTAAAGAGACCAAGGCAAAGGGTGGACTCAGCTTGCTTCACTTCTTTACCTCGATGGCGCCGGATAACGTGAGAAAGAATGGAATGTCTATTGCAACCAGGCAAACTACAAAGTTACCGGTCCTTGATGGAGAGGTCACGGTCAGTAGGCTGACTCGGTCGCAGTTATTTGGTGATATGCCGATCAGCTCTAAATGGGATCCTTCAATGCGACCAACCGAAACTGGGGAGGAGCTTATTCCGTTCCCTTGGCAGAGGTTCATACAACAAGGCTCGATTAAAGGAGACGTTCAACACGATACAGCCGCCGAAGAGGTCAAAGTCTCTGAGCAAACAGATACTGTGGAGAGTGCAGCTGGCAATGCTGAGGTTGAAGAGGCTGACGAAGAGTTTACGTTGAGGAGGGGTCAGAAGCGAAAGTCGCAAGCAATCGAAGAATCTGAGTCAAGCGAAGAGAGCACGGATTCATCACAATATGATAGTGATGAGGAGATGCAAGAGGGTGGTGGAGTCATCGCTGTCGAAGATGAATCCTCCCAAAAAGCGTCCAGGAGCGCTCGTCGCAAGCTTCGCAAGGCAGAGGAGAAGAAGGCTGAAGAAGAGCGAATCCGACGACAAGAAGTGAAGAAGGCTCGTAAAGCTCAGAAGAAGCAGAAGAAGCAGGACGACAAGACCAAGAAGTTTGACGCAGTGCCTTTCGACTACAGCAAGGCTACATCGGTGCTCCATTCAAACAGGGAATCTAATGGTGGACAGGCAGACAGTAAGGGCAAGAAGAAGGTTTTCGACCCCTACTCGAAGTCTGCGGACACGGACATCAAGGGAGCACGCAAAGCGCCCCCAGTGAGAGGAGAGCGAAGTGCAACATTCAAAAAATAACTTCAGGGTGTCGGATGTCGGGTAACCACGGCGAAAACAGGAGTTTTGGGTCGCAGACTACGGCATAGGGAGGCCATAGGGAGGCTCGGCTTTTAGTCAGTAGCTTAATCATTATGGCTTCATTGGCTGCTGTTTAAAATTTTCATTCTGGGATTGCTATTCTGTCTAAGCTGAACTTTTGTATAACTATATGGACCATTCTGCATCTTTAATAAAGCCAACTATTTTCGACGGTTATAAGTTGGTGAGTCCGCATATGCTGGAAGTTTACTGGATAAATATACTTTTAGTATCCGTACAGCTTATATATCAAATACATGGTTTATAAAACAACAGCCAGTGCCTCGTTTATCTTTTCATATCAGTAGCTATTCTAGCCTCTATCAGATTGGCTTGGGAAAGTCACAGTGCACGTCACCATGGTGTGCTCAAGGTATTAAATGCCTAATTCCTTTACTTGATGATAATAATACTAGCTGTGGACTTAAGAGTTTTCTTCTCATTCCCCTCGAACAGCAGTCATCATCTTATGTCAATCTCCTAATTAGGTCTATACTACAGAGTACAGAGAATGTTTTCTTTTGATTGTGTGTCGAACCACACTAGCATCAATAGCCACAGTCGAGGGTACATCGACGATCGAACAGGGTATAAACTCCGAGGCGGTACCTACCTTCCTAGCAGGCAACCGTCTCACATTACAATACTGGAGACTGTACTACGTAGTATGCACGAATAAAACCTGACATGTTTGGCTATCGAAGCACCTGGACATAAAAATCGAATGATGGGGACAAGGTGTTCACCCTACGAAACCCGATCGAACATCCAATGCCTGCCTTCGGGGACGCGATACGGTAATGCAGCTCCACCACGGAAGGGAGGCAAATGTTACCCGTACCCTAACTACCCCGGATTTTCCACTTTCCCCGCTTTGAATGGCCTCTGACCATAATGACTGCCGACTTTAATGCAAATAATATTTCGAATTGTCGCGTGAGAAGTCATATAAACCATTGTACTGAGCAATAGCAAATTAGAAGCTATTCACAATAACGTAATTTCACAAGCTGAAATATCTAAAAATGGCAACCGTAGGCTAGAATGTCCTTTCCCCTTGCGCTTTGACAAATCACAACCACTACGCGTCCATTTGGGTTCTGCTGACGGCTTGGATGGTGGTCGATGGCACCCCAATGTCCAAGGAACGCGGCGTGGATGGGTGGTAATGGCCAATCGCAGGAAACGGGAAGGTGCCATCCAGAGGCTGTTCCTGCCAAATGCAGGAGACCCTATTCGGCTGATTGCCCCCTTCATCTCTTGCACGGCAGCCACGGCGTTGACTTCCCCTCATTTTGTGACTCGGATAATATCACTCTGTCGCCGTGGCATTACTCAAAACCTGGCTTTGTCAATAACAATAGGACCAACCCTTGAAACCCCTACTCTGCTTCTTCTTTGCCTTTTGCATCTTTGCCCTCTTCTTGCCGCTCCTTCCGCCAACCCAGTTTCGCTCCATTTCACACAAGGCACGATGAGAAGAACGCCGACAGCAAATGTCTCACGCACACGCACGCCATTGCCGTCGTCTACATCCGCTGTCTCCTGAGCAAGCCATAGTTCCCGAATCACGTCGATGATGTGGCCTATGCCTTTGACACAACAGAGAGTGATAAGTGGCCAGGCAAGACCGGCAGGTCATGTGATTCCAAGTGAGGGGAAAGAGACGGGATGAAACCCAAGATGCAGCATTCACATCACTTTCTTCCTTCTGATTTCTTTCTTGTTGGTGTTGTTGATTCCCAAGTCGTTGTGCCCGTATTGAGCTTCGTTGTGGCCCTTGAGCGACTTACACCAGCAAGAACGACACCAATCTTTCAAGAACGGTGGAGTCGAGTGGGCCTGAACCAAAGCACACGATAATCTATAAAGTAAGTCAAAGCAGGACCTCGGAGATGAATAGTCCCGTCGCGGCATACTGACAAATAGACAGACAGAGGAGTATAACTGCCAGAGAGTTCACCAAGGCCTTATGATTCTGTATCCAGGTTTGTGACGAAGTTCTCTTCTTCCATACTCCCATCAAAGCCCGAGCCTCCCTGCCTTTTCGATACAGGCAAATCGGGAGAGAAATGAACCCTGTGTGCGTGTCGACGGCAGAACACACATTTAGTCATTGACGACGGTACATTTTTGACATATACCTCAATCCTCCGATCCATACTGGAGAGTCCCCAATGCCGCTGTTCACTTGAACCCGTTCTCACCAACGTCCCCGGAGTTCCCTGGCATGTCGTCGTTCGCACCGTCTGCTGTTCAACCTGCCCAAGCCTTCCGGGCCCAGAAATTGTTTATGACCCCACAAGCAACCGTCGATATCAACTCGGTTGTGCAACACATCGCGCGTCCAGATGCTGTCTATTTCTCATATTGGTGCTCACTCGAGCTCGTGGTATCATTCCGTTCGAGACGTCGCCCTAGCCTTCCTCGAAGCTTCGATGTTTGATTGATGAATTTTGCATAGGACCCTGTCGGCTATAGCCTCATTCGTTTCGTCGAAGCTGTTGTCAGTGCCCCGGGGTGCAACCAGTCAGACTACAATGATTGAACTTTGAGCAATACTCATTGAGATCATGCAACTCACTGGCAGTCAAATCCTTCCCGACAAACCCATCCGAAGTGGTATGTTGACTGCCCTGGAGCTCGAAAGCATTGCATCTCGACCAGTATTCCCAGCAATCACTCCAGACCAGCTCGTGGCTTTGTCGTCAGGTGGATTTGCTTTCTTTACATACCCTCTCAGCAGCTCCACTATCAAATCCCACAGATCATTCAGTTGCCTCTTAACCCACTCGAACGCCTCGCTCATGCCCGCCCTATTGGTCTTTGCTGTGCGCTACGGCTAGCGACAGACGCTAGCGAGGGTAGAATTTACACCGTGTGGATCTTGATTTTTTTCTTATCATGAAGAAACTTCGATCGGAATTGTGTGCCTTGAAACGCAGGCATCAAGCACCGAGCGACCCATTATGTGTTACAGACCATACACCATGCCCGGGTCAACTCGGCTAAGCTGGAAGAACAGTGTCTTCAAGACTGTCTCCGGCTAGCCCGCCAACCCCCGGCACCGGCCCACGGGAGCTCAGCAAATGCCTCATGTTTACAGCTCCCATGCAGTGGACAAAGCTACTGGGAACGATGTCATCGACTGAAAGCTAATTGAGACGTCAATTGGGACCATCGATATGTGAAGTCACGATTATCAGATGAACCATTTATTTCGTGATGGTGGAACAAGGAAAATATCCATATGCATTGGAAGAAGCGGGATGAATGAGGCTTTTTATTTTACAAATTGATCCCTGGGAGGAATTATGCAGAATTTCCCCAATTCTAATCATAGGAAAGTGCCTATGACCAATGTCACTCCCAGATCTCTATCCCGTCTATTACAAGACAACCTCCCCTCTATCGTGCAAGCTGGCATCAAGCGCACCCATGTCAAATTTCTCAAGACATGGCACAATGCACTATGCTCAGCAGCCTCCTCTGTCTCGTTGACTCGATCATTCGGCACGAGCCTACCCAATTGGCCGGGAAATAACTTAGGTCTAGAGTGGAGCATGTTAGTTCATGCTCGAAAGGGAATAGAAGTGCGCGAGAGTAGGGAATTGACTTACGAACTTGGCCATGAGGGCAACCATCAGATCGAAAAGACCGATGGCCTCGACGAAAGCGAAACCCAGAATGGCATAAGAGAAGAGCTGGCCACGGAGGGCAGGGTTGCGGGCAACACCGTTGAGGAGGGCGGCGAAGACGAGACCGATACCAATACCGGCACCAGTCAGACCAATGGCGGCGGCACCCATACCCAAGTTCTTGGAGACCTCAACCATGGCCTGGGCGATCTCGGAGGAGTAGGCACGGCGCTGGACCTGGAAGGCGTTGCGGCTGGTAGCCTGGAGAAGAGTCTGACGCTTCATGGCCTGGAGGGGGCTGGCGCCTTGAATCGATTGTGAGCGAATTGTTCATTCATCGTGATGGGCGAAGTTCGATCGAGTCGGGTTCGACACCAGCTCAATTGAGCTCGAAGAAAATTTTTTGCCGCATCAGAAACTTACCAGAGATGGTTCGCTTGCTGGCAGCAGCGACGGGGGCTCGGACAGCAGGGCGAGCGGCCTTGACGGCCATCTGGGAGGCCAGGCGAGAGGCGAAGACACGAGAAGAGGCCATTGTGATTGATGTGTGAGGGGAGATGGATGATGTTTGAAAGAGAGAGAGGCTGATGGGAGGTTTAAAGAAAAGAGATACGGAGCTCAGCACGAGACAGGACGGTAGTGGGAAAAGGAAAAGGGAAGAGAGAGCGTCTGGAGCCGGGAAGAAAGTGAGGATAGGTGGGCCCACACGGGTGGATATTGTCAGGGGGGTGAGGATGTCAGCCGGGGCAACGCTGGGAAGAAGGGAACAACGATGAATATGGGAGAGATGATTGTTAGGGCGAACACGGGTGAGAATATGACTTGAGCACGAACTTGAACAGACGAAAACCTCCCACAAACAAGATATTTGCCGGCTATTCAGCAGTCCAGGACCGCTGAAAAATGATGGGAATGGGGATGATATCACGGGTGCGAATTAGGCAAGGGGATTGAGCTCTGCACGGGCTGCTTAGCCGTCGGAGGGAATCGGGTGGAGTGAGATACAACAATGCTGAGCTGTGATTGCTCTGGAGGAATTGAGAAACCTTCAGGCCTGAGGCTTTTACAACCGGAGGGACACACTTGGCGGTGGACCATGAATCATGGTTGAAGGGCTACAATGAGCGCCAGCTAACAGATTGGGCCGGCGATGGAACGCGCAACATTGAGTGAAATCTCGGTACGGAGGAGGGACAAAGCCGGAACAACGAGAACCCCTACAGCTAAGACTAAAAAGATATTTTGCGGCAACGGACAACGACGGTCGTACCGGATCTCCGAGACAATACAGCCAGCAGCTTCAATAAGATGTATCATCTAAACAAGTAGGGAATTGAGATCGCATTCAATCATATAAATCCCGTTGAAATGGTAAAAATCATACAACTATGGAAAGCATCTTGACGCAAGGTCGTCGAGAAGTTTTATCTTGACGACACGAGGTACCATTACAGTGCTGACGCTTGTCTAGCCAAGGCTAGAACAGAATGACAACAGAGTTGATCTCAGAGTACCTGGACATTGGATGCTGCCGAGAATTGATTTTGGTTGGTTGTAAGTATGAGCCAAGTGCTGCAACACATTTACCTACAAAGAGTGCGATGTGTACAGTGACAAGACACAGTACGAGCTGAGATTTCTCTCGGTGGCTTTTACAGAGCCTAATCGGCGAATCAAGGAACGAGTTTCCCACGTGTGCGGATGGTGATACCGTAAAGTGAAGGTAAAGTCATTCCTGTGAGGGAGGGGACGAGAATCAAAGCCTTTATTGAAAAAGACATGTACAGTACAAATGGGTCGTATCTCAACAAGTTCAAGTTACTGCAATATCAACTATTTGAGTGTTGGCTTCTCGATGATCTTGCGGAAGCGGTCGCTGAACATTTTGCCTCTTACTTATCGGACATTGAGTTGGAATTGACTTTTCTTAAGGAGCCTGGGTGAATAGACAACGAGCTCTCGATCTATGCTCTATGATGATGAACAACCATAGTATATCAAAAGTGGTAGGATTGGATCTATACTGTAGTTTCACTGAAGAGCTGGGACATGAAAAAATTTTCCCGCTCGATCAAACAGCCCAGATCGAATTTAGGTTTGGCGGTCGATGAGTTGGGACGGTGCGCGAATCAAATGATGGACAGCAACGGGTGGCTGCAGCCTTAAACCTCCTGCAATATTTAATTGCACGACAGCGAGGCTGAAGAAAGTTAGAAAGGGTCGATATGACGAGTAATGTCGGTTTGACTAAATACTCAATTTGTCAAGCACTGCCTTTCATATACCAGGTCTTTCGAGCGATATTTAGCTTTATAGCAACATCGTTTTTAGGATACTATGGCACCGCTTATGCTCGTTCTTGCTACAAAGAACAGAGCCCATTTGTCAATTAAACAAGGTTCGTAAGAGCATGAAGAGGTCAAGTTGCGTTGAAACTGACATAACCACTTCCGCAGCCACAGAATATCTACTGTAATAATTGCGTGTGAAACTAAAGGCTGACACTGTATATTGGTAGTTCCAGCCTTGTCTCTATACCCAGGTCTGTGAGAAGAGGAGTGCTCCCCATATTTTGCATCTCATCTTGAATCTCAAATCTGCAACGGACAACACTTGGGAGTCTGGGGCAACTAGGGCCTGAGAGATTGGGATTGCCTAACCCCTAGGTAGGCACATACTTAGGCACTGTAAAAATCGCTGACTTCCAGGTGACGAAAAGTCTTCGGCTCAAGGGGGTGGGTGTGTCAGTCCCAATGTCAGTACTCACACTGTTGGTTGGACAAGGGCAAAAATCGGGACGAGCTTGAAAAAACTCGACCCTGTGCGAAACTACACAAGCTTGTCTAAGCTCTTTACCGTTTTGGGAAAGCTCGTTAGATCGGGCAAAGATGGGTGTCGAAGAGTTATGTAGGTATGAGAAGAAAGGCTATTTCAGAGCCATTGACCTCGATATACCATTCAAATACGCGCCGGAAGTCTCAATTACGATACCAGCGCCATTTCCGAATTCCCTGATGCAATGTTGGAGCGCCTTTCCATGCTGAGTGCCTCCGACCGCATCGAGAACATTTTCCCGTTCGACCTCGGCACCACCTGAGGAAAATGGCATGACACAGGAAGGTAGTCAACATGCATCCCGACACATTATGTAAACCACAATAGTTGCAGGAGCTCAACTGCATGATCGAGTCCCTTGTAAGTCACAACTGGGTTGTGGCATAAAGCTATGATTCTCGATCAAGAACCAGGCGAACAGAGGACCCTGCTGATCCTGCTAGATTCAAAAAGAAAGATAACAATGATGATGAGAGGAAGCTCATTTAATTCGAGCACGGGTATCACTATCGCCGAAGCGTCTAATCTATAGGTACATGTCAGCAAATTGTACAATGACAATATCTCGACTCCATCACTCCTCCGCCTCGACCATCTCGTCTTCCACTACCTCGGGTGCCTTGATTGCGTAGCCCTCGACAAACCCAGCTGGATCACACATCCGCTCTAGACTTATTCGATTCTCGGCCACATATCGACGGACCGCCTGCTTATCTATCCGTACCCGCGGCACCATCTTGACAACTGGCACGGTCTCTTCTTTAACCCCTCCGTCAGCAGTAGGCGATGTCCTTGTCGTTTCTTCGCCTTTCTTCTCCTCGGCCTCGGCCTCGACTTCGGGGACAGGCTTTTCCTCAGGCTTCCTTGGGCCCAAACCGGCCTCTTCAACAACACCCATATCTCGCAGCACCTGGAGACAATCTTCAGGAAGAATCCAGGTTGCCTTACTGCAGTCGTTGAGATCCACAAGAACCTCATTCTGGGGCGTCTTTGATTCCATATTGATACTCAATAGCCATCTCGCGATTTCGCCTGCCCAGTAACGTTTGTAGCCCTTCTTACCAAGATCAGAAATTGGCTTCTCTGGCCCGCCCAGAATGCCCTCCCGCCGAGATATCTCGTACGAGGCCCCCATCAGCAACGCACCAAGACCCTTTCGATGCCATGGGGGGAATATGAGGATGCAAGCGAGGTTGTTATTATCCCATGACATTTTCTCCTTCGAGAAGAACCCCGTAATTCGAGGCGAAGGGGG